>VZTZ01029896.1:29313-100960 GCA_013400955.1 Drymodes brunneopygia | reverse complement strand
ACTGGCGTCCAGATCTTGGGCTGTTGCTCGGGTGCTGGTAGATCTCTCTAGCAAGGTCGTGTTTCCACTCCCAGCTTTCCATTTTGATCACTTAAGAGTTTGTAAAAAGAAAAGACGGTAAATTTTTTCATGTTAGATGTTTCAGGCATCTTCAGAAGTACATGAGGACTGTGTTGTGTTGGCCTACGGTAAAACATCGACCGCCACAAGCAGTCACAACGCTTATGTACTTGCACAGCAAGAAGCACCTTGAGTTTGATTTCAAGGATACTGTGTCTTCCTCCCTTAAAAAGCTCTCCAGCCTTGGTAAAAGGACTGCTGACAACCTGCATCCTGCAAATACTCTCGTGGGTCTGCCTGCACGGGATGGTTGTGAGGTGTTCCTCTCTCAGGGACATCTGAAAAATGCCACATCCCACATGTGCAGCTGAAATGTTCCATCTCTCTTTGCAAGTACTGCTAAGCTGCAAAGTGAGCTGGTTAGTACTGACTCATGTTAAAAGTAGTCAGTGTTTTTTATTGGGGTCTTAATCTGGTTCACCATCATTCTCCATCTCTTGCAGTACCCACAAAAAAAAACAACAAACCCAACAAAAACCCAAATCCCAAACAATAACAAAAATAAACCAGGAGAATATAGGAGTCTAGATCAAGTTTCAGGGACAGTTACTGTAGGTAGTACAGCTAAAAACATGCTGTGTTACAGCCTTTTGTAATTACAGGTCCGGGGAAGGATTTAAGGAGGGCAACTTTATCAAATCAAGTCGCGAGGATGTTGTGAGTTTGGAGATAATTGACCCACAAAGAGATGTTGGCCACAGATTTGAAGCTCTTCGTATTACAAAGAGGTAGCAGTTTGAAAGGGCAGGTTTCCAAGATTCATAGGACTGACCCCAAAACTCCAAATATCAGAGTGAAGAGGAACCAGAGGTAGTGTGTAGTTAATAGCCTTTTGCTGGAAGCTCGACTTTCATCTTCTCTTTGTGTGTAGAACTGGATTTGGCCCATCAATCCAGCCTGTCCGGGTCCCTCCCAGAGCCCTCCTACCCTCCAGCAGATCAACACTCGCTCCTGGCTTGGTGTCATCTGCAGATTTGCTGATAGTGGACTCAATCCCCTGATCCAGATCACCAGTAAAGCTATTAAACAGGACTAGGCCCAACATTGATCCCTGGGACACCACCAGTGACTGGCCNACCACCAGTGAGTGGCCACCAACTGGACCTGGCACCATTCACCACCACTCTCTGGGCCCAGCCAATCCAGCCAGTTCTTAACCCACAGAAGACAGCACCTGTCAGTTGTGCATCCAAAATAACTAAAACTGCTTTCATTTCAGTTCACAATTTAAGCAAAAACATAATTTACTTATGTGGATTAAGTGAAGGTAAGTTTGAAACATTTAGATGCAGTAGACATTAATTTCATAAAATATCTTCAAAACCTCAGATTTTACCCATTTACTCAGATTTACATTTTACAGATGTCGGGTAAACAGAGCTGCATTTCAAAAAAGATAGAGGAAAGAATGTAGTTTATGAAACAACAGTCCCCTACAAAAAGTATAAGTGGCCTTATAATTAAAACTGCCTTGGACTGCATTTAATTAATGACTGTCAATGTCTCTAGTCTGTAGAAGGATACAGACCTAGTTAAAAGTGATGAGTGGATTCAACATTTATTATATTGTCCTTCATGGACACAGATGGCCTCTGAGACTGCAAAGGAAATATAGGAGTATGACAAGGCTAAAACTGCATAACACATCCTTTTTGTATTAATTCTTTCCAAATAAGCTGGATTGAACCAACTCATATTCAGTTGTCATGACTCCCCTTGGAATGACCAGTTACTCCATACTAAGCAGATACAAATGTAAAGTGTGATAGCCTGGTTTTGCTGGGATAGACTTAATTTTCATCTTAGCTGGTACAGTGCTGTTTTGGTTGTAGTATGAGAATAATGTGGATGACACATTGGTATTTCAGTTATTGCTCAGTAGTGCTTACCCTACATCCAGAACTTTGCAGTTTCTCATGCTCTGCCAGCAAGGAGGTGCACAAGAAGCCATGAGGGGGCATGGCTAGGACATACTTTTCTAGTATGAACTGGACATCTCTCATTTGTTTGCCTGGACTTGTTCCCTGAAGGAGTCCTTCCTTTTACCGTGCTTTTGTTCCCCGCCCTCCTGCCCCCCTCCAAAATATAAGTAAAAAAACAAAGGCCAGAGACCTTATTCCTTTCCCATTAAATAATTAGGAAATTGAATCTGAAAGAGAGGGCATTTCAAGGAGAAAAATTGCCAACTGCCAGTCATGTGAAACAATGGCAACACTGCACTGAAAACAGCAGTATAGAAGGCTAAAAAATTCAAACCTAGAAACAAGACTCAGATTTTCAAGAAAACTACTAAAGCAATAATCCTGTGGAAAGAAGGGTCCTGGGATGCACTGGGAATAAGCAAGCCAGACAACAGATGAAGTTGAAGTCGCCAGCTGACCTGGGCAAGCGGCTCTGCCGGTGTCTGTCTGTATCATGGAAATAAGAAAAGCTGTTCTAACCGAGAGCTGCAGTCTGTGTGACAGAGCATGCAGTTTGCAGTGCTGCCAGTGTGAAAATACTGTTTTTAATTTAGAGGAAAAAAATGTAACTTGAACCATATAAAAAAGGTGAGAAATTTGTTTAGGACTTCATCATATCCAAAGAGAAGCACACCAAGGGGGTCAGGCATTTGTTGATGACAAGTGATCGTGGTCTGAAGACAGTTCTTAGAATAATGAATAGTGGTGTAACAAGAATTATTTCAGATGCCTGAAAAAAGTCATCAACTCAAAAAGCTGAACAGAAAAGATGAATGAAAATATTGTGAATGAAACCATTTTGAACCCCAAAAATGTTAGCTTCTTAAGTTTAATACTGTAGCTTAGTGAAAACAGGGAAAAAGCTCTTTAGGTCATAAATATATGCAGGATAAATAGAAAACCAGGGAATTTGGTAATGGATAGCAAGAAAACTGGGATAAGTGAGATAACAGTCAAAGCATAAAAGGGAAAAAGCTGTAGTAGGCAGTATTTTTTTATTCACATTCTGCAATGCACTTTATGATATGTTCTTTGTTGTTGTAGATCTTATTTGTTTCAATTGATTTTATTTATATTTTTTGTCTTTTTAAAAACTGCCTGAATAACTTCAATCAGCATGAAGATGGTGAAAGAGAAAACAAGTATTTCTTTTTTTTCTTTTTTTTTTCTTATACCACTTGCTCACAATTAAAACTTTTATCTACTCCAGATAACACAGTAAAGGTGGGCAGGATTTTAGAAGCAGCTGATAGATGGGTGTAGCAAGTGGGATGTCTGATTTTAATAGCCATCCTGAAATGCAACTTCTGTAAGCAGTTGTTAGGGCCTCCTGTAGTTCTCAGTGCTTGTAGAACGCCACAGTCCTTTCTTCAAAAGTCCCAATGGTGCTGCTTTCAGAATCTGGCACTGAGTTACTAACACTGTTAGTTCTCAGTCATAGTACTGCTAACCTTGGCAAAGAGTTCACAACAGGGCTCTCTGAGTGGACTGGGACTGATCACTTTTCGTTTACACCAGTTGGGTTGACATTTGCAATGAATGTGGTCTGTTTATTCCACTTGGGCCTTGCTCTGCATCCTGAAATTGAAGGATGTGATCCAGTTTAGGAATAATTTTCTTTGACAAAAGGATTCAGAGGGTATCAGACTGGAAAAGAATCCTACAGAAAACTGCATTGTCGTTTTGCTGTGTCCTATGGACCCATGTCACCTACTTTATGATTACCACAAGATACTATTTAATGCTGACCAATGTGTTTGCACATAGGTCTCTCTGTGGAGCAACTTAAACCCAGCTCCTGTCAAACCCCAATCTGGAAAACAAATAAATTTTTTTTAGTCTTAAATTTGTTTGTTTGTTTTGGTTAATGACAATTCCTACTTCCAGAGATTATTTAAAAAAAAAAAAAAAAAGCATAGTCTTGTCAAAGTCCCTTCTAAATCAAAGCTCAAAAGAAAAGAAAGTGTGGAAAAAAAATTCTCTTTAGAATTGCCCTTGCAGTTTCTTTTCATTTCCTCTTTTGGCTTGACATTAATGGAATAGACTTTATGTGTACAATTTATAGTGCATAAATACAGAGAATGCATTTTATGAAAAATAGAAATATATTAGTTTTCCTGACAAAGATAATCTTTTACCTTTTCTGAAATACTTTTCACAATTGAACTAGAAACTTTAGAAAAAGTTTTAGAAAACTCATCAAAAAACAACACTGCTGTTGAGTGCTCTGCAGGGCTGGAAAACCTCTCTTTTGGCTTTAAAGATTTCTTTATTCAAAATTCTTATTTAACTTGTTGTTTACACCCTGAATCTGTTTCTTACATCCTATTTCTGGATAATTTATCTTGGTTCCTGCTATTGTGCCAAAAGTATGATATATAAATATTCTTAAATTCATGTTCAGCAGTTTTTGCTGAAAGTTGAACATACATAAATCTGTTGTGACATTCACTCATGCTTCATTATATGTTCTCAAGAGTTTTTACAGTCTTTTATGTCTTTGTTTTTCACTTACTGCTTTTGCATTTGTTGTAAAGATTAAATATATATGATATATATTTCAAGTTACCACTCGTAATTCTTCGGTCCTGTATATAGTTGTTAAAAAAACACCAGACTGATATGAAAAGTTTTGGTGGAATGAAACAAAAATTAGAAGCAACACTCATGACAGAACTTTATGGTCTGTGTTCTACTATTTACTCTGTAGATATATGTGTTTACGATGCAGACCTTGCGAAGTTATTTCACTGCCTTACATGTGCAAAAAATTTAATTGTACTTTGAATTTTGAAATATTTGATCTCAGTATAACATTACATGATTTATTTTTGCAAGAATGTACTCAGCATACCTATAATTTTTCCATTCTAAACTATCAATCCCTCAACTCCACAAATGATTTTTGAATAAATTACGCATTTTAGAGCAGATGATTGCTTCAGGGTATTATATAACTTCTCTAAAAAATTGTACAACTGCCATCTAAACATTTGTGTACACAGAAAATGGAAAAGCAAATACATGTACCTTTTCTGTTATGTAGTTAAAGGGCACCTTTTGATGGAGATGCACCTTACAGGGAGTTATCAGTGTGCTGATACCAAAGTCTGGTGGAGGTACAGTCAGTGATTATACAGAACCTGCATAGCTCTTGAAAATAAAGAACAGACTGCTGTGTTCTGGTTAAAGGAGCCAGATGACTAACACTACACATTCGCATTGCATTAATGCAACAACCTCTGTTGCATTTCATTCATGAAGTGGAAGGGCATGTGTGAAACTTGGGAGCCTTAACTGAAATTTATTGTTGTTTGAAGACAGCTAATCCATTTGCCTCTGGAAAAAAAGTCTTCACAGCACTTGTTTGCCCATCAGTTTCCTCAAATATAGTTGATCTATACCTGCAAGTAGGATTCCTGCCAACAGAATTTCCTTCCCAAAGCCACATCTGGCTTTCCATAGAAAGTTATCTCTTTCCTAGTCATATACCAGAACAAAAACCACCTGCCATTTCAACCTCTTGTTTTCTCAATGTTTGTCCATTATCTAGAGGAAAAGCATCATCTTAATCTATATTTAAAAATCCATTAAGACAATTATATGGAATGTGTATATATTTACATATACATAAAATGTCCTGAACACTAGCAAACAACTCCTTAAAAGATGAAATTTCTGAGTTTTACAGGTGAAATCCAAGTGAAAACACCTACTGCATTTCTTGAATGATAACCTTGCAGGTGGTTGGTTTCAATTTTACATTTATTGAATTATTGGTTCTTCAAGATCCAAGGTTATGGCATTAAGTTAAGCTTGTTGAATCCAGAAGAAAGGTGCTACCCAAAATCTGTCAAGGTAATTGTTCTGCTTTATCCTCTGAGACAGAAGTCCTTTGTGTCAAATAAACATTTTTTAAGCGTTTCACCATAATGTCCTCCTCCTCTTCAAGATCTGCATCTTCTTTCATCTCCCACCTGAGAGAGAAAAAACATTTTATTAATTTTTAATGTGTTTTAAACTAGTCTTTAGACCAAGTGAAAAAATACAGAACTTGTTACTATCAATTGCATTGCCCTCCCCAGCCATGGTTGCACCAGCTGAGATTACTGAATCATGCAAAATACAACCCCAAAAACCTTGCCACACAGAACTTGTCATGGCCATGAGGCAATTGACACAAATTGTCAAAGCTACTACAAAATCTTACTTATATTTACTGCAACAGTACTTTTTTTTTTCCATTTTAGGTGTCACACACACATTGGTAGAGGTGGAAACCTTGTAAAACTTGCAGAGAAATAGTGGAAGAACTAAAACACATTTTGGAAGTTTAGCAGATGCTCTCAATACTCTCTAAGTTTGCAGTGAAATGTCACCACATGAAGTCCAACCCAAATATTTAATGTGAGTTGTCATAATTCTCTGGCAGTGACAGTACTATTTTACAAAATACTACAAAACTGACTGGCTCTTTGTTTCTTTAGCCATCAAGTATAACAATCTTACCAGAAATAAATGACATCAGATTCTTCCTTTCCCATGTGAATATTCATTTCTAGTTTATTTTTATTAGCTAATGCCACTAAAATTGAAAAAGTAAAAGACTATGAAGATGATTTTTTTTTTTTTAGTCAAATATAGAACCTTAAAAGTCATGCAACATTCCGTTAAAAAAAATCAGGGTAATAAGTGCAACAATAGTGCTGATACGCAGTCAGGTAAACTTTGTGTCACTCCAAATATGCCTACATATTTGCTCACTTCTGTGGTTCTACCTCTTTTACAAGTTCTGTGGACATTTAAGAGTTTGATATCCCTTTAATATTAATCTCATTGTGTTCTAAGTAGATTATAAAGTGCAAGCTCCCAGTTCAGACCACCTGAAGACAAAAGGTAAAGCATCAATACTAAAACCAGAAATCACATTTCAAGTATTAAAATTAATGGGTTATAAATAAGCCATAGGATGATACAGAAAAGTAGGAGATGTAAAAAATCAGCCAAACAAGGACTGCTTTTAGGAAACTGACAGGAGCAATATTTTAATCCTGTCCCCACAGTTCTTAGGTCCTCATTCACACTGCAAAAATCAGAAGCCATATACAAGTTTAGATTGGTGAATAAATCAAATATAATACAGAATTGTGGGATGACTATATTACATTCCTTGTATTTGCAAGAAGAGAACACTCATTATTGACAGTAGAGCATGATGTACACTTTTTGTATCTATTTAGAAGCTTATTAAAATCAAGAGAACAAGTGCTTTGTAGTAAAATCTCATTGTTAAAAAACAATTACGAAAAAAATATGTTCAATGAACATGTATAAATTAGCATGTATCCTTCACACTTTTACCTTAAAAACTGGATCTGACAACCCATACTACTGCCTGAAGGAGTATCAGGACAAGCAAAGCATACTATGAATAAAATTATAAGCACTGAATGCCTATGATCAACGTTTTGCAATAATTAACTTCCTATTACTCCACTCATATATGACTGCCATCATACTTAACCTTATGTGAATATTAGCATTAGGTACAATTAATTGCTATGTCTGTCTGCTTCATTCTCTGGTTTATGATATAAAATCTGGCTGTATGAACCTTCAGTGCAGTCACTTTCACAAGCATACCCAGTGAATGCTGTTTAACAGGGTGACTGGTTTCCCCTTTTCCTTTTGGTAATATACCTTCTCTTCAAACCTAGGAAGAAGTTGTGCAAGCCTTAATTTGAATTTATGGACCTCAGAGTTATTCAGAAACACTACTATGTGAGTTGAACTAATTACTTTTAATTAATTTGATTTGTTGCAGATTTTTAACTAGAGGAGCTGTTTGCTTAGAAGGACTCCAGAGTTACAGAGATAGGAGGTAGAGTGTAGTATTAGGGGTGACACAAAATCATGTATTCCATATCTTCTCTGCATCAATCCATGCAAAATTGATTGATGCAGAGTCTTTAAGACCCAGAACCTCTGTATTTTATCCCCGTTCATGGAAAGGGGAGGCGGTGCTGGGTCCCTTTAAAAATGGGGAACAGACAGGTGGAGCTTTGTGTTTTGTTCTTTCCAGACTCCTGAGAACCATAGAAAGCGGGGTGCTCTGGCAGGCTGCTAGCCAAGGCCTCCCAGGAACTGAGGGAAAAAAAGACAGACAGCGACCCTTGCCATGGTTGCTGTAGCAACCAGTGCTTTTGGAGCCCGGGGAGATGTTTCTCCAGACTTTCCACCGCTGCTGCTCAGGACAGCCGCCTGTCGCCAAGGGCCGGAGCCACTCCACAAGATTCCAGCTGCTGACGGCCCTTGGCCCTACATCAGCTGAGAAGTTTCTTCCGGCGTTTCAGCAGCATTGACTCCTTTAGGAGGAAAACATGTTTTCTAGGTTTTGTTTTTCCCCTGCTCCCATTGTTGCTTGGGGAGGGAATTTTGGAATCATGGATGCTCGTCTGATGTGTTGTTGCCTTTGTTCCCTGTCTTGGCCTCGTGGCCCAGAGTGTGGAAACTACATCACTTTGTCTGTGTTCCCCGGGACAATCTGGGGGACTTCCTCTGCATTTGTGAGTGAGGGTTTAACTGTTTGACTTTGTATTTCTTGGTTTTACTGCTGTCTTCTTTTAGTAAACTGTTGTTCTGTTTTTTTCCCACTTATATCGCTTTGCATTTGTCTCTCCTCATTGGTAGAGGTGATAGCTTGAAAACTAAGGGGAGGTAAGTTTTTGCAGAGTCTCTCCCTGTAAAATTGTCTTAAACTAAGACATATTTGGTGCCCGACTAAAAGGGGGTCAAGAGCGAAAGTCAAAACCAAATAATTTCTATATTGTGTACAGAACTCCCTGTTCACCACATTGCTTGGTCTAGTCATGGCACTGTGGCAACTAACCTTGTATATGCGTGCAAATATGTGGAACCATCTGCCCGTGACAGTGCTCTTCTTCAGATCAAGGAGAGGAACAAAGATACAGTCGATGCAGTTTGTGATATCAGTTTATAGAATGATAACATCAAAGGCAATGAAGACCATTTGGTGAATGTATTCATTGTTGCTTGCCTGTCCTGATCTGGGCTGCTATGTCTGGAGGTTTATTAATAATCACACACAGCCTGTGGGGGGAAGAGAAGATGATTTTTCCCAACCTTTCACCTCCTTTTCCCCTTCAGGTGACACATCACTTCTTGAGAAAGCTGAATTCCCTCTGGATGCTAAGGACATCATATTCTTCTTGCTAAGGACACCATATTTTTCTTGCTAAGGACACCATATTTATTCTTCTTGCTGGTTCTGCTCTGTCTCCTCTATAGAGTCTACAACACATTTGGAATCAGGATGGAGATTTCTAGGGAGGTGTCTTGAAGTGATTTATGATGATAGTCTATTCCATAGTCCTCTGCTTTCTGCACAAAAATGGTTGCTATATCTTTAAAGCCTGGGACTGGTAGTGTGTGGGACTGAGGAGGGGGAGCTTTGGGCTTTTGGCGGGCATTTTTGAAGCCTCACTGCCCAGGCATTCCATGGCGCTGTGCGGTTTGGTTTTGATGGCTAGCTTGGTTTTGCTGGACCAGGTGAAAAGCTTTTCCCTCCTCTGGCTTGGAGAAGCTGCAGCAGCAAACTTTCATCTGCCTTGAGATAAACTGAACAGCTGCTGATCCAAGACTGCAGGAGAAGGACTGGCTGGAGCAGGGCTGCCCCATTCCAGCCCCAAGCCTTAGGGAGTTGAGCTGATGAGAGAAAGCACACCAAATCCAGTTACCCAGTGAGATGACCATGGGGAGTGCTAGGCAGAATGTTCAAGGGGAACGTCCCTTCAACACATCATGCCAACAATGCTACCTGGAGTAAGCAGATCACTCTGATCATACAGCAAGTTCAGATGGGAAATCCTAATCACCCTGGGATCCTGGAAATCATCGCAAACTGGCCTGAAAGTGAGCATTTTGGACTATTGGCTGAAGAGGAAGAGGATGAGGTGACACATGCTGAGGAGGCCCCACCATAGAACCAGCAACCAGAAAGTGAGAGGCAACACACTGTCTTCACTGACAGTTCCTGCCATATCGTAGGGACAAGTCAAAAATGGAAAGCTGCTATATGGAACCCTAAGCAGCTAGACACAGAAGCTACTGAAGGACAGGGTGGATCACGTCAGGATGCAGAGCTGAAAACCCATCCGACTTTGGATATTGCCGACTGAGAGAANACATGCTGAGGAGGCCCCACCATAGAACCAGCAACCAGAAAGTGAGAGGCAACACACTGTCTTCACTGACAGTTCCTGCCATATCGTAGGGACAAGTCAAAAATGGAAAGCTGCTATATGGAACCCTAAGCAGCTAGACACAGAAGCTACTGAAGGACAGGGTGGATCACGTCAGGATGCAGAGCTGAAAACCCATCCGACTTTGGATATTGCCGACTGAGAGAAGTGGCCAACACTGTACTTCTATACTGACTTGTGGATGGTAGCACTCTGGTGGGGGTGGCTGGAATGATGGAAGAAGGCCAATTGGCATTGAAGAAGGAAATTTGTCTGGGCTGCAACAACCTGGCTAGACATTGCTGCCAAGGTAGAGAAACTGACCGTGGAAGGCTGTCACATGCATGTGCAGGTGCCTATGAGTCGAGCTAATGAGAACAACAAATAGGTGGATTGGGCAGCCAAAATTAAAGGTAGATCTGGACTAGCAGTATGAGGGAGAGCTATTTCTAGTTTGGTGGGCCCATGATGCCTCAGGTCATGAGGGAAGAGATGCAAAATACTGATAGGTTTGTGACTGAAGGGTGGACATCATATCCCAGGTAATCCATGATTGTGAAATGTGCACTGTCATCAATCAGGCCAAGCAGGTAAAACCCATTAGTATGGGGAACAATGGGCTATGTATAAATATGGAGAGGTCTGGCAGATGGATTACATCACACTGTGGCAAACCCACCAAGGCAGGCCCTATGCGTTCACAATGGTAGAAGCACCGACTGGATGTTTGGAGACCTACCCTGTGCCTCACCCCTGTCCTGTGGCAAGATGGCACCCCAGAAAGAATTGAGTGAGACATTGAGACTCATTTTAAAAAGAACCTCATGGACACCTGGGCTAGAGAAATGGTATTCAGTGAGTGCATCATATTCCCTATCACCCCCCTGCCGCTGGGAAAGTCAAACAGTGAATGGATTGCTAAAAACCATACTGAAGGCAATGGGTGGCGGGACCTTCAAACATTGGGATCTGCGTTTCCCAAAGACCACCTGGTTAGTGAACACTAGCGGCTCCACTAACCAAGCCAGCCCATACCAGATAAAGTCCCCATGGTGCGTATGGTGCATGTTGGGATTAGTCCCATCTCAAGCAAAGACAAACCCATCCATGGGACTGGTTTTGCACAAGGACCTGGTTACACTTGGTGGCTAATACAGAGGGATGGGGAACATTGTATACCTCAAGGGGACCTGATTTTGGTAAGAACCATCTGTAATGTTGTATTATATACCTAATATTGGTTGTTGAATGACACTGCCACCGATGTCATAAAATATCCTCAGGGATGAATACAGACTGCTCAAGTTGCACTAGTGATGGAACAAAATAAACTCAACAGACATATTGGGGAAACAGTCAGTGACTATGATGCCTTAGGATTTTAGCTTTTGTATTTTGTCTTAGGTTACAATAGTGTGTATTCTATCACCATCTCCATGGGCTGTTTGGGGCCAGGTGGGGCAGTGTTNTCACTGATTTGCTTTCAAACTACAACAGTATTTTTCATATATTTGTAATCCTGCAATTCTTTAGTATACAAATATAACTCTTAACTCCATATACAGTGTTAGCTACTGTCTTCACGTTTTGGTCAGACAAAACAATTCCTCTCTAGGTCTGAGAATCAAGGACACCTTATTGTCCCAGGCCTCAACAAATGTAAACAAAAGCGAGTTGGGGGGGGCAAGCTGGGGGTAAAATGACTTCATTACCTGACATTGTAATTGGAAGGTTAACCCCCAATATGCAAATAGAGCAAAACTTATAAAAGTATGAAAACTCCTGATTGGTTGTGCATTTTGAGTGTAACCCGTGGGGGTGCTTCATCTGCCCAAAAGTACCTGAAGGCGCTTTAATAAATATACCTGCTTTTGTTCTCTTCACTTTGTCTGGCCTGTTTTTAGGTAGCCCTGAAAAAGGCATCAGTTTCTGGCAACCCAGTGGGGACAGAAGGCATCAACCATTTAAATAATACCTGTATCTATACAGTAATTTGTTAAGTGTATATGTCTACCTACATTTGAAAGGTATGAACATCTGGGCGTCATGTGCATGGTGCAGAATAAGAGGTGGATAATGTCCTGCATACAGAGTTGGAATTTTCAGTGCTGTTTATTATAATACCATTCACATCAGTCATAGGCATGGTTTTGGCAGAGATAATGCCATGGCTGGAACAGGAAGGGGTCCATTTTGGTCTAGCTCACCAAAGTGAAGCAATCAGCAAACCCTGGCAGTGTATGACCTGTGGGTCTCTTCACATTTCTGAGCCCTCCGGGACATTTCTGCCGGACAGCTGGGCTGAGAAGAGGCAGAGGGACCACTCCCAAATTGATGGTTCAAAAGTGATAGCTCCCAAAGTGACAGATCCGAAACTGCAGCCAAGAATGTCTGGGCCAGTTTTTGGTGCCCAGTGGGACCATTTCCCTCTTCCTCAATGGGGCAGCAACCTGAGGCAGTGGCACTGACACCACCTGAGTCCAGCTGAACTGAAAGGGAGTCCAGCAGGTGGCAAGAAGAGGCAGCAAGTGGTAGGAGTGACATTCCAGACACACACCCCTGCTGCCGCACAGAGGAACAGGAAAACTGCCACTGCAGGCCTGGACCTGCCCCAGACAGTGCCACCACATCCCATCTGCCACCAGAATCACACCATGACCCCACGCCTTCTTGGATTTTTTTCCTTCCACAGGGGAAGGTTTAGCCAGGAGACCCTCTCTACCCGTCTTGTCTTTGTCCTGTGGGGCACATGTGCTGTCTGGGTGGCAGCCGTATTGTTTTCTTTGTTCCCAGCGGAACCAGTTGTCTCAGCACCTGTGTATCTTGTGGGTTTTGTTGGTCTTTTTTGTTGTTGCTGATTTCTTTTACTAAAATGATTTTTTTTTTCATTTATCTCCTTTTGCATGTGTCTCTCCTTATTAGTAGAAAGGAAGAAGGGAGGTAACATTTGAGTCGCTGCACCATAAAATTGTCTTAGACTAAGACTAGGACAACAACGGAAAATGCTAAATGAAATACATTCAAAGCAGTTATTGCTGGAGGTATAATACAGAAATTTAGCAGTCTTGGCTAGTGGAAGTTTAACAATAAATCAGGAGATTCCTTTTAAAGCTAGTGATTTCATACTTGTCAGCACATTGCATTGAATCTTAAACAATAGCGTTGGTAAAAATCTTCTATATCATCCAGTTTGGACGTTCTTTAGTGTTTGCTTAATAAGAAGCTATTCTAATACATTTTCATTTTATCTAGAAGTAGTCTATTTTTAAGGCATTTAAGCAGGTCCAATGAGGATAAGAATGTCTTCTGTGTATTCACTTAACAGTATCCATGAATTAAAGATCTGTGAAATGAGCTTGACCAACATCTGGTCCCTTATTAATTGAGAAATTTTTCCAGTTTTATGCCTAAAGTCTGGATACAATATAGTTTTTTAAAAGACTACTGGACTATAAGGAAGAAGGCTGTAACACATGTTTATTGTTCTAAATGGAATGAGAAATTAGCTGTTTGTGTTTAAGTGGAAAAAGTCAACATTTACTAGTAAAAATTTTGTCCAAAATAGATGTTTTTACTAGCATATCAAAACTATGTGACAATTGTCCTGGCAATAGTAATTGATACAAATCCAACTAGCCAGTTAAATAATGTGCATATGAATAAAATTACCATCAGGAATTACTTTCAAAATCCAAGATTCATCGATTGAACAGCCAACTTGCATACTTCTGTTGTTTCAAATCATTAGTAACATAGCTCTTAGGGAAAAACTTCAAATTCAGAGGTAGCATATGTTTTATTTCAGTCTGATATATCTTGGAATATTAAATAAAATCAGCATTTCAAAAGGATATTGGAATTATTTGAACGAACCCATTTACCACCACCTACATGTTGCTTAGACTTCATTTAACCATGAAAAGGTGAATTCAAGTGTCCATAAAGCCCAACTTTTAGTATATTATTCATATTTAAAAGAAAGCGTATGTTTAGAATAAAATGCCATCACCTTTGTAATCTTTAGAGTAGCACCAAAAATTTTCAAGCCACTAATGACTTGTGAATGTAGATAATTTAAAATTTTAAATATATTTTCAAAATATGCTGAAATATCAAATAACGTAGATGACATATTGTGTGAAACTGATGTGAATCATTTAAACAGTTTTCTGTCTAGACTTTTCCTTTCTGTGTTGCATGTGGCTAATCAAGGGGGAAAAAAAGTAGTATATTTTTCAGATAGATACAGCAAAATACATCAGCACAGACAAATATAGGAATCACTGAAGTTTTCTGCTGGTCAGCTTACACCTTAGATTATGAGGCCAGAGTATGAGCAGAATTGGGAGGGCTTCTGTTTCTCCTCACAAATAAGGAGCAAGAGAGGAAGTCTTGGCTTGCAGATCCACAAAGTAGCAAAGTGCAAGGGGGGAAGTATTCAGTAACCCAGGAAAATCAAGTGATTCCAGCTCAGGTTTCCTTAGCAATGTATCGATGTGCTCTCCTTGCTTATAAATAGCATCAGAATATCCATTTATATAAATCATTATACATGACTATTTTTTGTGATACTTTTGTTTCTCTCTACGGAACTGTAGAAAGTAAAGAAGTTAAATCTGTTTGCAGAGATGCACAGAAAAATTTTCAATGTACCTGTAAAAAGCATGCTGAGCAGTCCCCATTATTTTACTTCTTTAGACTACCCCCCTAAGGTCTAGTGCATGCATGAAGCTGCTTATCTGACTTTCTCAACTAAGAACACTGTACACTTGTGCAAATGCATATATTTCAAATATATATGCATAGAATATACTTATATATACCTAAATATATACACATACATACCTATAATTATGCAAGTAACAGAGCAATGATGCAGGCATTCAAGAGGGCTGATTTTATGGAAGAATGGGGTCACTAACACTATGCCTAAGTTAAGTGCTTGGAGGTGACTATTCAAAGGATTGCATCTTGTCAGTAATTTAAAATAACTTGTGGTAATTGTGGATTGAATTTAATTATTTTGAGCATTAATACAATTTTTCAAGAATATCAAAGAAGGAAGTATGTTATGATCAGAGTGCCAACAATATTTTCATTCAGCAAAAGCATATGACTTACCTGCCTACAATTACATGATAAAAATGCATCTATTAAAAATACCCCTTTCTTCACATCATAAACTACTTTTCCCCTATCCTTACCCCTCCCCTTTTTACTTCAACTTACAAAGCCTTTCCATTATGAATGTTGAAAACTCAGTGTAAATATTTTAAAGGATTAAACTTTCACATACAGTTACTGTGGCATACGTATGTTCTGCAAATACAAATACAAGATATATCTGCTGAGAAATTATATTTGATAATTTGACAGCATTGAGGCTTAGGAGTATAAAAAATTCATATTTTGTCAACAAGAAACTTTCTCCATTTTTTAAGGAGGGGCTACTACGATAGCATAAAAAGATTAATATTTTAAAAACATAAGATTATTATGGCTGTAGAATAATCCTCTTCCTAATGCATTGAAATTTTAACAAATATTCATTTTCTTGCTTTTAGAAGGATTTCATTCAGTTCATAACTTGCAGATAAAAAAGTGCTATATAAGCAGGACACTTAGGGGAACCAGGAAGCTGACTAGTATTGGTAACTAACGGTTTTACTCAAATTTAAGCAAATGATTGGCTGCTAAAAAACCTTGTCCTTTCATGCCCATTATAAAGAAGAAACATTGCTGTTTGGCCTGCGGGAAGAATACCCCAGTTTTTGTGAGGACCAAAAAAAATTTATTTCAACAAGCCCAGAAATCTAGCAGATGCTTCTTATTTTATCTTCAAAAATTGGTACCTATTCGTATAACCCTGTCTCACTCTTCCTGAAGATTCCTAGGGACAGACTGAAAATGCAACAACTGATTGAAGCAGAGATACCATCCCAAAGAAGAATAAAATAATCTGTAGATAAAAATTTACATAGTCCAACAAATCAATTTCAGACCAGCATACTAAGAAAACAGAGAGGAGATGGATCTCTGTCCACAGTCGGCTTCACTGTTGGTCATTCAGGTCTTTCACTGCTGAACTGTAACAAAAAAGTTTGTTTCTGTTTGGAACTGAAAAACCAGTAGTTTTCCCCAGTTCATTCGCAGAAAGATAGTATTGCCTACATCAGTAGACAGTATGTAATTAATATTTACATCCCAAAACAAGAAAGCCACAAAAGCTAAGGAGAGAAAGGTAAGTGAAATGATAACTGATGGTTTTGGAAATTATTCATGCAGACTGACACCTTGCAACCAAGTGGAAAGAGAGAGCGCTATGAGAAATAGCACTCCTGAATGAATTGGCAAAGACCTTCACTTTGTCTGCTTAGTCCAAAGCCACTCTTTAAAATGTTATTAACTGGAAGAAAAAAGATGAATAAACAAAGGTGATTTTCATCTGGAAATCTGAATTTCATCACCCACTACAAAGACTGATGACTCTACAGAACAGCATGCTGAGCTCTGGAAAGGAAAAGTGGACTTACAAAAAGCATCTATAAAAAGTTAACCTCATAAAACTGTATATTAAAATTTTAACATTTTAACATTTAACATAAAATTTTTAACATTTTAAAATCATGATTAATTTACTCAAAATGTATATACATGGAAATATTTTAACTGTAGATAGTTTTTAGTATATTTCAAGATACTTTATGTAGAGCAGTTTCTAAAGAGGGGAATGATTAAACAGAAAGATGGCATTATGAAATAATATATCTCAAATATCTTAGTATATCTCATATTTACTGTAATTTTTTTCGACTCCATTCTTTAGAAAGTTAAATACTACAGTTTTTTTGGTAAATCATAACATATTATTTAAAATCTTGTTTTAAAAATCATAAGGCTAGTTTTCAAATTAACTCAGTAGAATAATTTAAATTGTAATATTTGCTTTACTAGTGCAAGCAGGAATTGAGGAATTTTATTCTACTGAGTAAAACTATGAAACAAATTGTCCTATTACATTATTTTTTATTAATCTGTCAGTGTTGCAATAGCCAAAACCTGGTGGTATATCTGCAACCAGGAAACTCATGAAAACATGTTTACAACTTTTACTGACAGAAAACCATTTTACAGATTTATACCTTTTTAAACAAAATTTTCAAGAGGAAAACTCATTTCATAGCTAAAAATCAAGAAAGTACCTTCAGAAAGTTTAACAGGTAGGCCTTTACCAGCCAAGACCACTGCAGCTTTGGTCAGAGATGTGGGGAGAACAAGGGCAGGCGTACAGCATGCTGTCATGCTGCAATAAATGGATAGTGAGGGTTTGACTAATTCCTTAACACAAGAGAAACAATGACTGTATGGTCATTGTATGTATCTTTCTAGTTCAAATGACTCATGGGAGACACAAGAGTGACAGAGAAAGGGTCTCTTATGTACTGATGAAGTCCCCACCTGCCAGGCTCCTGACTTTGTCTCTCTGCGTGATGAACTTTAAAAGGTTTGGATTTCATCTTGGAAAAGGTTGGCAGCATGTTTCTAAATCTCAGAAATCTTCTCATGACAGGAATATCATTTATCTGTCAAGTATATCAAAATCATAGAATCACAGAAACATTAAGGTTGGAAAAGACCTCCTGGATCATCAAGTCCAACCTTTGACTGAACACCACTGTATCAGCTAAACCACAGCCCTAAGTGCCACATTTAGTCCTTTCTTGAACACCACCTGGGGTGGTGACTNGGCCCATTGACCCGGCCTGTGCAGATCCCTCTGCAGAGCCTGCCCACACCCCACCACAGCAACATTCCTGCCCAGCTTAGTTCTGTCTGCAAACTTACTGAGGGTACACTCAATCCCCTCATGCACACCATCAATAAAGACATTAAGCAGGACTGGACCCAGTACTGAGCCTTGGGGAATCCCAGTAGAGACTGACCACCAACTGCAGCACCATTCACCCCCACGCTGTGACCCTCACCATCCAGCCAGTTCTTAACCCAGTGAAGAGAGCACTTGCCCAAGCCATGGGCTGCCAGCTTCTCCAGGAGAATGCTGTGGGAGACAGTGTCAAAGGCTTTGCTGAAGTCCAGGTACACAACATCCACAGCATTTCCTCATTCACTAAGCAGTTCACCTGTCATAAAAGGAGATCAGGCTGGTCAAGCAGGACCTGCCATTTCCTAAACCCATGCTGGCTGGGCCTGATTCCATGGTTGTCCTGTAAAAGTTGCATGATGGCATTCAAGACTGTCTGCTCCATAACTCTGCTGGACACTGAGGTCAGGCTGACAGGCCTGTAGATCCCCAGGTCCTCCTTCTGACCCTTCCATTGGGTGGGCATTGCATTGGTCAGCCTCCAGCCATCTAGGACGGCCCCAGTTAACCAGGACTGATGATAAATGATGGAGAATGGTGTGGAGTCCACTGTTCAGAAGTTCAAGTTAGAGGTTTTTGTGACAATCCAGATACTAACTGGAAATTTTGGAACATGCCAAAAAAAATAGCAGACAGGTGAAGCCTAAAGTACCGGGAAAATGCATATTATTTAATGCCATTTTCAGCATTTTGAACAGGAATGTTAACTTCTTTGCAGCTGCTTGCACATTTCAGGAGAATATGGCACTGAGCAACAGCACTAGATCAACACTGACAGGATAGGTCTGAGATATCAAAGAGATAAAATCCATAATAATTCATGCAATACTTGAACTCCTGGTAATGCACTTTGTATTTCTAAAGATCAGAAATCAGCACAAAGCTCTGTGCTTTCATAGGAAGAATAATTCCTGCATAAAGAACAGTTAAAGTAATAAAGAAATTGGGGATATTACAATAAATGAAACCAGGAAGCCAAAGTTAGTGCAGTGATTCTTTTTTGAAATTCTAATTTTCTCTACATTTCTGCTCAACGTAAACAGCATTCTGGAGCACCATGTGCACTTTATTCTAGGATAAAATATTAAAAGACTAAACAGTTGAAAATATATTGGAATTGTTTTAATTATTCAGTATTTTTAATGAGCTTGACATATTCGGAAATTACAAAGAGCCTTAGGACCATAAAACCTACTGTGTCTGCTGCAGCTGGCACCTGGAATGTCTATTTCATCCTAAGCAGCAGTTTTTCTGATTCCTAAGTATCTGAAACAGTCACAGATACGGCTGAAACCATGAAAATAGAAGTGGACACTGTGTAAAAGTATTATTTTTTTTGCCTAATTGCAACGTTTTTTAGTGACTGAGTCACTTCCAAGGAAGAGATTATGTGCTTGTAATGGCTATTTAAGATTCTTATGAGCGTAAGAACTTCTGACAGGTTGTAGAATCCCAGAAGATAAGGGGCTCCAGCACCAATAGCCAGATAGCTATGGAAGCACTATGAGAAAACACAAGATGTGGCTGCAGATGCAGGCTGTGCAAAGGTAGGGCAGCACTTACCCAAGACACACATCCTTGTTTTACTTCCTGAAGGTTAAGTACAACACAGCACAGCACAACAGCAAGAACGAGGCCAAGAACTGGGTATGGACTAAAGCGGGGAAACAAGGCCACCCAAGACTCCTGGGGCCCTCCAACCCATTTCCAGAAAGATCTGAAAGAATGGACTGTGCATGATAAATAATTTGGATTGAAAGTGCGATAGCTATCCTTAGGGTGGGGAAAAGCTTTCTACAAGAATGTATCCCCCACTGAGCCTAGATGTGTGCCCGAGGTCCCTGGCCTTTCCACTGGCTAGACTGACACTGGAACTAATTGACTGATTGATTTTCCTCTATTTTCCATGACACTACTAATAAAACTTGGTGAGTTTTTGTGGACTCTCTGACTTCTGTCATTTCTTTTGACTACAAGAGTCTACAAATCTTGCTCCCTTTCCCCTAAGAGTGAGATGTCACACAAGTCAAGCACAAAATGATGACAGGTCTGGCTCATTTTTACCGTAGACTTATACAAATCATGGTTAAATAAACAGCACATATACATTTTCTAGCTGAAATAATCCCTCCCAACAAACTTTTAACACCCCTATTCTCTTTTTGAGATGTGAGCATACTGGTGTTTAAAACCTAACTGCAGTGCTGCAGAAAACAGACAAATATATTCTCCTGTCAGAAAGACTCTGACCTCTTTTCTTATAAAAGATATGTAAAAAGAAGAAAGGGTATTTGTATAGAATTTCATTCTCTGCCTTGAAATTTCTTTTAACTGTAAAGTTGCACACTCTAAAATCCACAAAGAAAAGTCCTTAGAAGATCAGGAAATGTGGGTACCATGGAAAAGATTAACTTAACACTGGGCAAGCATATGTAGAAAAAATACAATAGAGTGTATGCAAAATGCCTTTAAACAGTTTAATAAAACTGACATCATGCCAAAATAGAAGAGGAAATGTTTACATATACATGTATATGTACACATGCTATATGTTTTGCCCATGTTTGTGCCAACCAAAAATAACCTCCTCTCCTCACATCCAGCACTACTGCTGTAAATTCTGTGAATATGACTATCAGCTGTGAGAAGCCAAAAGGGAAAAGACAGCATCATTGACACCACAAAATGTGGAAAAGGAAAAAGCAGAAACATGGAAACAGACACTCTTAAGCAGTTCCTTTCTTTTTGGCAAAGCTGCCAGATTTGCATGCAGATCTATCTTGAAAATTTGTAAACTAGGAATATTCACACTTGCAGAGAAACAAGGTGCAACTACTCCTTGCACAACACAGCATCACTAAGGAAAGATAAGGGAAATTCCTTCTGGCATCTATTCAACAGACTGACCTCCCATGACTGGGCTATTACTAGGCTAAGTAAGTAATTTAAAAATTTTAAAACTAGAACACTGGATTAAATAATATCCCAAGATAAAGTAAAAGGTTAATAAATATATTTACCTGTTTACAAACAGGAAAATCTCAGAGCAGAGAGTGAGAAGAGTATTTATCTTGGAGGAATATATTAAATTGATGGAAATATTAGTAAATAGAAAAAGAAAATTATACAATTATTTCAAAAACAAAAATATTTTTAAGACTACAAGCATTTTACAGCTTCATGGAACTATCTGAAATCCCCCCAAAAAGAGAAGGTATGAAGATAAAAGTTACAAAATCTACGTGCATAGAAAGCTGGGTGGAAAACAAAATTATTTTAATCAACACAGTTTATCTGTTTATGCCAGAAGAAAATTGTGTCTGGATTAATATTCTCAGTATCTGTAAAAGGTACTGCAGATCATAAAGCTGTTAATCGTGTAAAACTCAGTGTTTGCTAGACAGACTTATCAACTATGGAAATTATTAGCTCATAATACTTTTTT
Source organism: Drymodes brunneopygia (assembly GCA_013400955.1). Taxonomy (NCBI): domain Eukaryota; kingdom Metazoa; phylum Chordata; class Aves; order Passeriformes; family Petroicidae; genus Drymodes; species Drymodes brunneopygia. The sequence continues at coordinate 79,291 of VZTZ01029896.1, read as the reverse complement.
TACAAAAATCAAAGAGAACTACAATTTAAAAGGCTTCTGGCAAAATTGTAGTAGAATTTTTAAGTATGCTTCAGTACAAAAATATAAACCCAAAAACAAACCACCAGAAAAAGTTCTAGTAACACATCTAGAACTCCATTTGGTATGACTATACTACACAGCAGTGCATAGCAAAATAGAACAGGCACCTTCCAGAAAGTTGTGTAGAAATCTGAGAACAAGACTTTTTGACTTTGTAACAAATAATGTTAAAAATGAAAACTTTAAATACTTAGAAGAAAAGTCCAATAGACATATTCTGTGACAGAAATTAAAATACCTTAAGACTTTCCATATGACAGTACACATATAAGATATGAAGATGACAGTAAACATATGCTATTGTACAAGTATTTTCTTGCAAAGCAGAAGTGCAAGTGACATTTCTCCTTGCACTTAAAAGGTGGTCAGTGAACGAAACAAGAGTAATTTAATGGAACAGATTAAATTTTCATGTTCTTTTGCGAAAGGAAGAGGGGAATTTCTGTACCTAGCACTGCTGACACAAACCAGGGTTTGTACTGACTGCTGGTGAAAGCTGCAACTGTTCCTTTAATATCCTTTCTTGGGTGAGACACTAAAAACTTTACTGATCAGGAATGGCCATCTATCCACATGCCAAAGGAGATCAAGTCAGTGCATGGGAATTGTTGACACCTTATGCTATAATAGTCAAGTATTTTTTACCTGAAGTACTCTTTCAGTTAGGAGAAGACATTTGACTGATTCGTGGTCCTGAGGAACAATATTACTGTTTGCTGCTTTCTTTAGGCTCATTGTGCTAAGATTAGCTTATCTATTCTGTATTAAAGACTCAACTTATTAGGAGTTCAGCTTTCATTAATAAAAACCATATCCAAACACACACACAAAGAAAAAAAGCAAAGTAACAACAATTTATTAGGACTTAATGTGTACTGCTTCTGAACAATGAATTGGAAGGCTCAGCATGTGACAGTTAATGGTCTTCATGCAGGTTGTGTGATAAAGCACAGGGTGCATTAAAAAGCCCATTTTTTCCGTTTTAACTGCTAGTTCTACAGCCTCCTTATTTTTTTAAATTCGCTGAGCTGCTCTCTTTCTTTATGTTGTGGTAGTGAAGCAGATTGCTGATAGCACAATACCTAGCACAACGTCTTCTGCAGCAATTTTGCAGGTAATTTCCTCAAGCACAAAAGAAACAACACGTACAGGACAGAGCTAGTCTGTAATTTACTTGTGCGTAACAAATTATCAATTTTGTCAGTTCTCTAACAAAATCAAAATAATTTTCATCTCTTAGATTGATTTTCAACTCTGCTATTACAATATTATCCAATACAAGTAGTATCATGCATATTTAATTTTATTTCACAGAGAAAACATTTTGTGGAAGGAAGAGGAGGATAAACTGACACAAAATGAAACAATTCTTCATGTTAAAAATACCCAGCATGAAAACATAGTTGCAAGGAAAGTAGATTATAAAGTATGCATTTATCCAATAATTTTAAATACCATAATTACACTGACTGCTCATCAAAAGACTTTTAAGGCTCATTAAAATCACAAAACATTTCTAATTAAATATATATTTAAATGAAGTTTCTACAACATATCTACATGGTACTTTAAATCAGACAAAAAAAGTTCTGGTGAAAAATGTAATTGAAGTTTAGGTAAGAATTAAAGCTTAAAGATGGGGGCACAGTGGTTGCCTTTTAATTCAAATTGAACATTACTGTGTTGTATCCATCTTTAGCCCAAACCTGTCCATAAGATAGTCAATCTTCATAAAACTTCACATGCCTAATATTATAGTAATTTGGTTTTTTTTCTGGAAATAGTAACTTTCCAATTTAACAATTGATGCAAGTGTCTGTCAGATTTAACATTTCCTGTATCTGATTTAACTGATGCTATTGGAAGGGGACAAGGCCTGTGTTCCTGTTAGTTAAAGCCAGGCTGAAGCACAAACATCCATCCATACATGTTCTTAGTCACTGTATTTTATCCATTTCAGATACGAGTGCCTCTTTGCCAGCCAAGGCACTACAATACTGGGGCATTGTCCAGTGCATTGGTATGGTCCTTCAATATTTGTGTACTGACTCCCACAAAGTGCCCTTCTTTCAGACTACACAGTCTCAAGTCTTTGAGGATTTATATCACTATCTATCTATCTGTCTTCTGATCTCAAAAAGCTTTGGTGTTTCTCAGGTTTATCAACAGCATTGCTTGCTCTCAATCTTACTAAGATAACTGCTCCCTTCATTCTTCCAAGGATGTCACTATGATGTGAAATTTCTTGTCTGCTAAAGCTCTTTATTGTCATTTTGAGGACTGGACCAATGGTCTTTCACAAGTTTCACAACCTGATCTTCAGCCAGGTTCCATAGAGTAAAGCTCAAAATGTATGCAAACATTGTCCATTGGAGCCTGAACTCATTAAGTGCTATTCACTGTCAGAGTTGGAAGGGATGTATAGAAGTCATCTAGCCCTGCACTAAAGCCAGGTTTAACTATATTGGTTTGCTCAGTTCCATGTCCTGAGAAGTCCTGAGTTCCTCTAAGCACAGAAAGTCCACAGCCTCTTTGGGCACCTGCTCCAGTGTCTGATGACCCTCAAACGCAGCATAAATATATGTAGCTATCCCCACCTATTTTCAATCCTTGTTGAACTGTATATCATTTGCTAACTATATGTGTTAAATATTTTTTTTTCAAATTCTAGATGTAGTTGTAGCAAACTAGTAAATATGAAGCTATGTTAGAGCTTTCTATGAGTAAAAAAGGGAGACGTGGCAAAGTTTGGCTTTTTCTCCGTGTATTTTCAGTGAACATGAGCAATTCAATCTGTAGCTTCCTTTAAGGATGCAGAAATCCAGTATGGAAGCTCTCACTGGCACTTGGTGACACTCAAGGGTACAAAGGCTTCCTCCCCTGCTCTGATGAAACAAGAGAAAAGTCGCTGTGGGAACACCACCTGCAGGAGAGGTAAGGACATCCTTTTACAAAAAGAACCCATTCAAAAGAGGTCAAAACTCAGAGAGCTCCTGGGGTATAGGAGCAAAGCATTTAGATAAGAGGAGTGATATGCTCACATGGAAAAGGAAGAAGGTTTGTACACTGGTAGGTGCTAAGCTACACTAGTATATGAAAATGGGAAGAGAAAATACGTGTCTTTCTGTCTTTGAGGAGCTCAGAAGAATGGGGTCCAGTCAAAAGACTTTAAACTGCCTCCTTACAAAAGAACTGGCAATGCAGCTCTTTGGTGTTCTTACGGAGATTTCCAGTGGCACAATAAACCCATACACTTGATTTTTTAATACCTTATTCTCTAAACAGCCACAGAAGAAATGTATCTCTATTTAACAGAAAGATTACAGTGGCCCAGAGTTCAGTCTTCTAAACTGTGCATTCCGGTTTTCACTGAAGAAGCAAAGGAACAAAATAATCTCTCAGCTCAGTTTTTTCCTTGTGCTCTATTTGTTCTCTTTGCTGCCCATGGTTTCATTAGAAACAAAGAGGCATTACTTTCATAAAGGTCAATGGGGGCAATTTTACTGTTTTCAAAGGGATCACTAAAGAGATGTTTCCTCTGGCTTCCCCATCCCTCCTGGTCAGGTGAGCTCCTTTGAAACTGGGCAGTATTTCTGCAAGGAGTGAAGCTGGTGAGGCAGAGATTCATTTCCAGAACTCAATGTCAAAGGAAGGATATTTTATATGGAATCTCAGCATATGAATATTGTGAGAGGTCAGAAGTTTTGTCCATCTTTCCTGGCTCTTGAGTGGCCGTATTCCAGCAGCAAAGGCTCTCTGTCCAGCCTGAGCAAAAAGAGAGTTATCACTTAGCATATCTGGGCACTGCTAGCAAATTCTGTCTTTTCAGACAAAATTCGGTAGCATACAGAGTAAATGCCTTGAACGATTTTGTAGGATTTTCACTCTACATTGTCTGCCAAATATATGATTGTTGATTTCATATTGGATGTTTACTTTGTCATTTCCTCCTCCTCAATCCATCCATGTTTGAAATTCACAGACTCACAGAATAGTTTGGGTCAGAAGGGATCTTAGAGATCCTTTCATTCTACCTCCCAACATGGGCTGAGATACAGTCCACAAGACTAGGTCCCTCAAAGCTCCAGCCATCAAACTGCTGTCCTTGACATTCCTCTTTTTTCTTTTCCCCTCTCTTTCTCTTCAGTTTTTTCCTGCTCAAGTGGCAAAGGCAACAAGTTTGACCTGTCTCCCTCTATATACATATTCTTCTGTGTGTGTGTTTACAAACAGAAGTATAAGAATGGGGCAGTTTGGCACAAAAAGAGCTACAGATCTGAAAAAACACTCAAACCAGCTTTGTAATAAGCCTACATAAATTATAATGTTTACACAAATACCAAGACCTCTTTGAATCCTCTCAAAGATTAATTACAAAGTCAATCTTGCAGAATTTTCTCTCAGGTGTAGTAATCTTAGGGACCTTACCTTTAAGAACTAATAAATAAATGCTTAGTTAAGCATGAATTGGTTGATAGATGGTGAAAAAGAGTGGTGTTCTTGGGTGTTATGCAAGAAGGTTATCCTATTATGGTACTTTGGTGGACAAAATAATACCAAATAAAAGTAAAATTTTCAAGTGCCTGGTATTATGAATTATTTAGAAAAACTCACTACTGTATTTCCAATATTAGTGCAACATGCAAGAAGTACAGAGCTGCATACAGGGTACACTGTTTTCATACTCTTTTTGCATTAGCTGTACTAAAAATATGAAACAAAACCAGGAAACTTACAAAAACTATCACCTAGTATAAACAAACTACATATGATTTAAGTCATAATATATCTGTGTATTGGAAGGTAATGTTGTGTTTTTACCTTTCAACCATTGCATTTTCAGTGTGCCTCTAAGGATCACTGTGTGATACAGTTACCTGAAAGGACTGCAGGGGAGGCAGATGCCCTTTTAAAGCAAGCTCAACAGTATATAAAATTTACTGACATCATTAATGCTTCGCACAGACTCCCTGGCACATTAAATGTTATATACTTGCCTTTGTCTTGCACAATCTGATAATAAACCATCCTCACACTTAACTTTTTTTATACAAACCTCCTGACATAACACACAAAGAGGGGAGTCAAGACTCTAAAAGGCGTAATAGCTCCAGTTCTGTCCCCTTTCATTTGCATTTTCACAAGTGAGTTATAATTTTAAATGGTAAGAAGAGAAATAAATACCATTTGTACATACATAGTCAAATGCATATTTGCTCTTTATATTTGAGATGACTTACACCATATTACAAGACATGACAGCCTTTGACTTGTTCTGAGTAAATAAAAAAATATTATCTTAGTAGATTTAGCAGAACAATTTTTTGGAAGTGTGACACAGGAAAACCTTAATTTTGTCATTTACTTATCTTGCCATATAAAATCCTTGCTAGTTTAAGTACAAATTATTTTTTGCATGTTTAGGCAAAGGGTGGGGATGGCTACCATGGGAGGTTTTGTTCCAGCACAAGCCAGGCAGGAGAGATGCCTACTTTACAACTTTCCTGAAGATAAAAGGAACTTTGCCCCTCTGGTTGTTTCTTCTCTTTTTGCTCCCTCCAGGGCAATGGACAATAGGAAAAGAAAGTGCAAACCCCCACAACATTTGAAGCAACGCCTAGCTTCAATTCAGAGGATTCAAGAATCTCTGCTTAAGAGAATATTTGACTTTAAGTACAAACAGCAGAATTCATTAGGAACAAAAATAATATTAAAAAAGTACATTAAAATGTATGCAAAATCCTTAGAGTCAGACCTCAACAGTGTTTAATTTTTTTTCTACAGAAATAAAAAAACCAAAATTGATAAAATTAACAGGGCAGGATTGTTATATCCTTCAAAATAAAATATCCATCTGTATTCTGAAATAGCATGAGATGTCAGACACTAAGCACATCGGTGAGCAAAAGTAAATTTAAATAAGATATGTAGTGTGTTATGCACTGGTAGGAAGCACATGAATTAATTTGACCTGTCAGCTGAAAGTTGAAGGGGGTGTGCTCAAGCTTTGATAAATTCTCATGCTACTTTTATTAATTAACATCTTTAAAAATCTACCCCTACTGAAAGCACCCTTAATATTTTACTTATTTCTTCTTCTAATCTCTTTTCTGTACCTGGAGTTATGTGACGGAAATTATATTCCTGAATTTCTCACATGACTGCATTTTAATCTTTCTTTTGTTTCAATCCACATTTTGACAGCGCACAAATTTTTCGAGGAAATGCCTGGGCTGATACTTTGAACCGATTCACCACCCAAGTGGCTACATTTGGGCTAAATGAGGTGTGAAGAGCCTCATCTAGGGCCATCTCTGTCTTTCTTCATGTAGCCTCACAGTACGGAGCTTCAAAAATGATTTGTCACCACCCATCAATAGAAAATAAATTATTACTATTCTCACTTGTCAATGTGCTTGTCTTCACTTTGGCTGGCCTAATGATTGGCAGCTCAAAGGGAACATTTCCAGTCTTTCTGGAGCATGATTATGACTGAGCACACTACTCCTCTATGCATCCTGGCCAGTAAAAACATTCAGGGAAAGCAAATTATTTCAATGTTTGGCACCGATGATTAGAGCGTTAGCCATGAATGGTAGAGAAGTTTATATCTGACAGTCAAGGCTGTTCAGTTCTGACATTTATCCTCTCATTTTAATGCCTCTAGTAAGTGCAAAGTTGCAGCATTCATGTATGTGCAGAGAATGTGCCAGAGTGCAATAATATGGGTGAGGAGAATGACTTCAGCAAGATCACAAGTCTTTCCGGCAAAGAGACAAACTATATGTAAAAATGAAAAAAATAATTTAAAATTGTTTTCACAGTCATTTTCTCAGACGTATAAATATAAAAGAAAAAAATATGGCTGCATAAACTGCTCAATGGCAACTTACTTAAAATTTTTCTGAATTTTAAGAAGTCGTAGCTGACCTCTTTGGATGAACCCTGTAACAAGACAACAGCTTTTAAAAATCCCTTTGTTTTCCTTAAGACACAGAAAAGAAAATTAGAAGACAGAACAATGGCTACCTATACTCTAGATTAAAAAAAGCTACATATTCAAAGCCTCCATTAAGGGATTGAGTTTTGCTAACTGAGCACTTGGAACTGTTTAGGCAGAAATTGTCATGGAGATGATGAACTTAGTTGTTACTTGGGATATTGGATTATTTTGTTTCTTCTAAAGGCAGCAATTAGGAGAATGTTATGTCTGTACAATGCAATCACAAAATACTTATTGTTTTTGTTGGAAGAGTGCTGCCAGCCCATAACCCATCAGACACAGAAAGGATGCTGGGTTTGCAAAAGCACTCCATCCATGATCAGGTGTAATGCACCCGGCCCTTGCAACATCTAACAGATCAGGGTCATGACTCTCATCCACAATAAACCACGGTAACTACCTGTCATGGGTTGGGAATGGTATTCCCCAATATTAATAACAGAGTGTACAGTACAGACAAATGATTAACATGGGAGTATTCACCACAGGAAACCAACACTTGCCCAGAGCGCCACCTGACTGGCCCTGTCCTGCCACCCCCTGCACAGTGGAATGGAATAATCACAGCGTCCTGGCCATGCCCCTCCTGGCTCCTCCTGGCTACTGCAGGAGGCTACTACCCTGTTCTGGCTGGAATCCTCAGGACACAATCACAGCGAAGTGTGAATTGCTCATGGAACTGTGCTCCTTGGAGGGATGAGGTTCTCATACTTTGCAGGAAAAGCTAAACATGTGTAGACTAAAGACTCAACAATAAGAAGACAAGTTAAACTAAAGTGAATAATTTCTTTAAATCTCACTAGAATTAGCTGTGGTTGAGATTGTGAATGAAATAAATGAAGAAACGATATATAAAAGAGTAACACAAAAGGTAAATGTTTTGTGTATCTGTTAAGACTGTACCGATACGTAGTCTGTTGCATAACTGTGCAGAAATTATATTAAAGAATAAGACAGCTATTATGTGGATATTTTCAAATATGTATCAACTCAACAATTTCAGTAATCTGATGTTTGCAGTCAAAGCAAAACACCTAGACAAAAGCTATATTAAAGAAAAACTAAATCCTTTCCCTATTTTCACAAACACTCTCTGAACTGCCTGTCCAGAATATTCAGTGTCCTGGTTTCACTTCATCATAAAAAAGATTAACTCATTTACAAGTGCTTTTCTTCCTCATTTACTATAATAATGTTACAGTATAGACAGACATATAAAAATTCTTTCATAAATACAAAAAGTTTCTTAGAAGTTTTAAATTCAGACGTAAAAAAGTTTGAAAATAATAGTATCATTGGAAACCATTAATTTTAATAATTAAGTTCCATATACCATTTTCTACTTCTATCTTTTTGGGCACAGAACTGAGACAAATCTCTTATTTCAATATTGTATTTTCTACCAAGCATTCAATGAATGACTTTATATCTAACTTACCACATACTTTAAAGCTTGTATTATTATAATTATTATGTATTTTCTCTCATGCTTTTCTCTTGCAGGCATCACTGCCCAGCTGCTTCACAAACACTAAGCCAATACTTTAAAAAATATTTGAAACAATATTTAAAACATTTCAAAATACTTAAAATATTTCAGAAAATATTTAGCCAACATATTTCGAGAGGAATAGACACTACCCTATTTAATATATCATCAAACTAGAACAGGGATTAAAACCAAATTTGACTTCCTAGTCCTTTAACACACTATTGCAGAATACTTGGCACCGCACAATGGTTTCCTTTCTGAAAGAACATCTCCCAGTGATTTAATCTACAGATGAATGCTCACGTCTGTTCCAAGTAATATATCATAATCTCTGCTTCCAGTAGCCTGATCTGCACACTGCACAAACTCTGCCCCAAGCTGGCAGGAGGAGAAGAGCTCAGCACACGATCCAGGTGCTAGGACACCACCTCTTTCTGCAGCAGCCTGCCCCTTCGCACATTCCAGCCTCAGGAGCAAGGCAGTGCAGGTAATTCCTACAGCAGCTCAGCTCATTGTACAATCACAGTCCAGCCACAGCACAACCCATGCTCTTCACACAGTGAAGGTGTAATTATAGGAGAAGAAAAAGAAAGTACTGAATCCTGTAATTACAGATCTCCCATGCTGTATGCAGAAAATGCTCATGTGTCACAGTATCAGCCCTGCAATACTCTCTACCTGAGGATAATACATTTTTCTTATAAGCATACGAGGGTTATACCAAATATCTAATTAAATATTTGTGTGAGCATTTAACTTTATATGGTAATCAGATGAAGCTGAACTGGAATTTTATGGCTTCATATAGCAGAATTTTCTAAAAATGATCACATACAATAGTTCTTCTGTCTCTTGACATAATGAACCAAAACATTAAATATTCTCTTCCTGTTATACTTTCTTAATACCTACTATTGTCATCAGAAACATAATAGAAGGACCTTACTGTGCATACATTATTTTCTTTTGATTAAACAGGTGCACTGAAATTTAAATAATTTAAAATCATAATTAAATGCCCCATTTTTTCATTGCCTTTTTTTATAAACACATTTTGGCAATTAAATTCTGAAAGGAGACTTTTTTCCTCCTTCTTTTTGAAAGCAAGATTTCTAAACAATGAGAATAACAGACTTATTCATTCTGGAAAGCTGGAAGACCTTACCCAGATTGATCTGGTTGTATTGTTCATAAAGGGAATGACTCTTCCACATTATCCATAGTTTTACTTTACTCCTTCACAATATTTTTGACTTGCTTAAAGTTGCTCATAATTTATGGGCTTCTAGATCAAATACAAATGAGGGTTCTAAAACACTGAGGTGAAAGATTAATATCCACATGATAATGGAAGGTTTTTATAGTACAATGAAGTGGGGGTAAAGCATGGCTAAATACTTTTGCGGTAAGTTGCTACAGTAAAATTGGATATATTTAAAATAATTTAGAATGAAAACAACCCAATACCCTGTATGTTCAGAAATCACTGCAGAACTTAGAAATTCTAAATGATGTTCTAGAAGGTCTAGTTTCTGTAGTTAGATGCTCCACATCATTTTCTCACAGGCTCAAAGTCAAGCCTTTTAGAAATCTCTGGAAGGTAACACCAAAAAAATCAACCGGTTTTCAAAGGATAGGCCAACATGGCAGCAGTTCAACTACTAAAGATGGGAGCACTCTCACATTAAGATAACACATACTGGCTCTGGAGTGAGCTAGCACAACTAATGCTCAGATAATGTGTTCCTAAGTATGCAGGGTTCAAACAGTTGAACAGTCTCTGGCTGGCTTTGTACTGCTCTGACTCGTGCTACAAAAGGATAAGTTAAAAATTAAATAGCCACTATTGAAGAGGTACAAACAATATTGAAATTGTTTTAGTTAATGATAAATACCTTACATTTTTATCAGAAAAGCATTATCCATCCTCACCAAGGAATAATTTTGGCTTTAAGGTTTAGAGAAAGGCCATCATCTGAGCTTCTTCAACAGCAAATGCTACTGTTTCTGGGTGTCTGACTACATGCCACAAGTTTCATTCACCTGCCTTTGGGTACCAGTCACTACTACCTTTTTCTAAAGCACACTAGTTAGGGAACAAAAATGAAAGAGAAGATTAAATGGGAAAAAAACCTGAGTTACTTGTTCTGACAACAAAACAAAGCATCAGTGAGCTTTGTAGAACTGGCACAACCATTTTAAGACGGATAAATATTCATGAGAATTTTTGTTCCCATAACTGGACTTCAATAACACATTACAGGCTAGTAGGGTGCATAAGCAATATCATGTGATGAATGTATGTCAGTAAAACTCATTGGAAAGGAAGTAACACAGGTTATATAGGCATGCAGTAATGACCTTGAGAATGGCATTTTCAGAACCACCAAAAATCATCTATTTGCTATAACATTTAAGTCTTTTGTTGAAAATTTCAAGTTAGGAAAGGTGCAAGCATGTGTTTATGGAAGAAAAAAACTCCAAAATTATAAGGAGTTGAAAGAAAGAAATTACAAGGATTTCTTCTTGCAGCATTTAGGTGATTTTCAAATAAATGAGTCCTTGAAAAACAGTACACAATCTTAGGCTATTCAGCCTATCAGTATTTTCCTAAGTATGATTTTTAAAACAAAGTGTTAAATTATGCTTTTCAATTTAATGAAATATAATGGTGCATGGATGCCAAATTCCTTACACCCAAAACTGAAGACAAATATGTTGCTTATGTATACATCTCTACATATGTACTGGAAACATATGTTTGAAATAATATCAGAAAACATTTACTTGTAAAAAATACCTTGGGTTTAAGTAAGATCAATCTTTTTATGATTTGAAAAGGTAACTATCGTGTTCTCAGTAGTTCTGAGCAAAAGCTCAGATATTAAGACAAGACTTAATCACAAGTCTCTTTTAAAGGATAAAGCTACCTTCTTTAATTATTACACTGAGGATTTTGTAATTCAACAATATAGTTCTACTAATAATTCTGTCTAGAAGAAATTTGCATGTTTGAAATTGGAGACATTTTAAAATACCACAGTTAAATCCTCACTGTAAGAGAAAGTTCTTTTTTATATTTATTTCAGCTTCTAGCAGGTGGCCTTATTTTTTCAATAGTCACTAACTCCATGTATCTCATTTGAAGCAGCTATGTCCAACCTATAATTATTTTCTTCTAAGTAGAGTAATTCATGGTTAATTATTCAAAACGATTCTTCTTGAAAATCAAAGCCACTTCTTGCCATGGCACTTTTAAAATGCATATTATAAATAAAGTATTCCTCAATGCAAATTTTTGCAATAAGAGAGTGTCTATTTTGCCTTCTTAAAATAGCAATAAAGTCTTTGTATAGAAGTAAGGACTCCGAGAATACCAATATCATAGACAAAATTATTTGCTGCTGCATGGGTACACATATTCCATGCATATTGTCCTGCACAGGACCAGTGTCTTTAACAGGTAGTGACCAGATGAATGTTTTTCTGTGCATAAAATGGCTCCAACAGTAATGAGGAATATTCTGAGACCTCAAAACCACTGCAAGAACCCAGACCTTCCTACAGTGTAACATAAGATTGGAACAAATCTCATTTAACTATAGCTTTGTTTATTCATAGTTGATGTAAACTTAATTTGATGTAATACAGCCACCTGACATAACTCAGGCTTCAGAGAGATGTCATTGAAGCCCTGAAATACATAAATAATGATGCACAGAGAGTTTTTACCAAAGCCTACAGTGAAAGGACAAGGGTTATAGCTTCAAACTGAAAGAGGATAGATTTTGATTAGGTAATAGGAAGAAATTCTTTATTGGGAGGCAGTGGGACACAGGAACAGGCTGCCCAGAGAAGCTGTGTATGCCCTGTCCCTGCAAATGTTCAAAGACAGGTTGGATGGGGCTCTGAGCAACCTGGTCTTGTACGAAGTGCCCCTGCCTATGGCAGGTGGTTGGAATTAGATGGTCCTTAAGGCTCTTTCTAACATGGACTGTTCTACAAATCCATGATTCTCTGCATTTTGAAGTGCTACTGGAAAGTCTGAATAGTTGGTCACTGTTTCCATAAGGATTCTCTTCTGAACATGCTTAAGAATGAATTGGTGACTGCACTGAAATTATTCCTTCACTTGTCTGTCCCAGTTGGTGAGTGCAGCTCTTCCTCGTTGCTTGAGGTGTGGTATGAACACTCCCATTTTTCATGGCTAAGTCCATCAGATAAATCTGATTAAAACTAGCCAAGAATTTCAGGAGCTCTGCCCTGCGGGTTTCAGTAATTACGTGATTGGCTGAATTTTAGTGTTCACCAGTGCATAATCATCTCTAAATTTAGAAGGATTTCACCACTTATATCAAGAGATAAAATTAGGTACTGATTTAATAACCTTGCTTTGAAAACCAATTGCATGCTACATTCCTGCAAATCACATTTGAACTGTGTATTGCAAAACAGTGTAATCTGCATGACCAGGGATTTGACACCAGTGGTAATAGTGGAACGTAGTGGGATGAGTCTTGTGACTGGAGTGCCTTGATGGATGTTTCCAGGCTCTTCAGAAGGAATATGCAGGGCAGAAGAGGAGAAGGGGTCACACTGTATGTAATGGAAGGGATAGAATGTATGGAGCTGGCAATGGCACAGTTGAAAGCCTCTGGATAAGAATCAAAGGGCAAACAAATAATGATGATGTCATCATGGGAGTCCTACTGTAGACCTCCCAGCAGGACGACAACACCAACAAACTGCTCTTTGAGGAAATAAGGGACGTTTCTGAGTCAACTGCACTTGTCCTTATGGGGGACTTCTACTTGCCAGAAATTGACTGGGAGCATCACACACCTGGTACAACCCAGGCCAAAAGATTCCAAAGAAACCTGGATGACAACCTTATGGAACAGGTCCTGAGGGAGCTGACTCAGGAAGATGCCCCCCTTGACCTACTGCTCATCTAAAGAATCTTGTAAGCAATGTGGAGACTGACAGCTGTCTTGGCTACAGTGAGCACAAAATGACTGAGTTTGAAATCTCTGTTGAAAGGAGGAAAAGTGCCAGGAAAAACTCAGCTCTGGACATGAAGAAAGGAGACATCAGGCTGCTCAGGATACAAGTGAGTAAAGTGCCCTGTGAAAATTTTTTTGCAATTGATAGGGTCCATCATTGCATTTTTTAAACATCATCTCCAAAGGGCACAGGAGCAGCAATTCACAGATGTCAGAATTCAAGCAGGTGAGCCAGAAGGCTGACTTGGCTGAACAGGAATCTTCTCTTGGAAAAGGGGCAAAAAAGGAAGGTATATGCCCAGTGGAAGCATGGTCAGATGACATGGGAGGAATACAGAGATTCTGCAGCCACTGTAGGAAGAACGTTTGTGCAGCCAAGGCTCAAGTTGGCCAAAACAATGAGGGACAATAAAAAGAGGTTTTTCAAATATATTAACAGCAATAGGCAGTATAAAAACAACATTGGCCCATTACAGGATGAGGATGGTCACCTCACAAACAGGGATATGCATAAGGCAGAGGTGTTTAATGCAATTTTTTGTTTCTGTCTTCAACAAGGATGATGGACCAAGGAAGTCTCAGTGCCCTAAGCTGGAGGACCACAACTGCAAGAATGATCTACTCCTAGTTGACCCTGAAATTGTGTGGGATCTGCTGCTCCAGCTGGATCCCTACAAATCTATGGGACCTGAGAGGATTCATCCAAGAATCCTCAGAGCTAGCTGATTTCATAGCAAAACCTCTTTCGATGATTTTTGGGTAGTCTTGGGAACCCAAGGTAGATGTTCCACCTAACTGGAAGCTGGTGAACATTTTCCTGATTCCAAGAAGTGCAAGAAGAAGAACCTCAGAAATTACAAGCCTGTCAGTCTCACTTCAGTGCCTGATAAAGTTATGGAGAAGATTATTCAGGGAGGTATTGAAGAACACCTGAAAGACAAGTCATTGATCACAGCCAGTAGGGCTTCATGAGAAGAAAGTCCTGTTTATTAAATCTGACTTCCTTTTATGACAAGGTAACCCACCCACTTAATCAAGGGAAGCCAATGGATGCAATCTTTTTGGGTTTCAGTCAAGCTTTCCATGCTGTCTCTCATAGTATTCCTCTGGAAAAAATGTGCAGCACACAGCTGGATAAAGCCATCATGGGATGGGTGAGCAACTGGCTCACAGGTGAGACATCAAGGGTTACGGTGAATGAGGTGACATCAGACTGGGGACCTCTCCCCAGTGGAGTTCCACAGGGCTCTATCTTTATTTATGGCTGCACAAACAACTGCAGTGACAAGGCAGGTGTACACATTTTCACAAAAAACAGATAATCTCTTGTTCCAAAATTCAATGTGTGCTGGTAGTCTTTTTAAATGTGTCTGAGTTATCGAGCATATAAAATATTACTACGTCCTATAAGAACAGAATTCACTCTGTCTTTTCTTTTCAAGCACACAGAAATTTTTGCTCTTTTGTGGTAAAAATGAAGTTGGCTTGATTTGGAGACAAGTGAACACACTCCAGCACACTTGTTTTAAACTCCATCTTGACCCACAAAGTTATTTCTTGGTCCATTCCAGAACCTACCCCAAAATATTAACAGCAAAACATAAAGAAAGCTGCCTTCAGAAATTACCATGATAGTATCAGTACGTTTTCCTCACAATTATAACGCACAGATAAAAACCAGGGCTTGTAAGTCCCATATCCTATCACAGAAGTATATTTTTATAATGATGCACACACAAATGATGCATGGACCTGCCTTTGAGTCTGGCCCTAAAGCCACAGAAAAATCAAGTACACTTTTAGCAGCTTTGTAGAGAAGCTGTATGGAAGCCAAATAAGAGGATTTGCTACTTATCTGCTACCTCTTTCTGAGAGTTGCAGAGTGTCATGGTTTTCCTCCCGCCCCCCAAATGCTTGTCTTAGGCTTCTTCCAGTGAAAGAGTGCCATTAACACAGCTTTTCCTCAAAGATAGCCTCATATAAGCAGCATATTTTAAACAAAGTTGCTTGACTTTTTGTTAGAAATCAAGTGCTGTGGGACAAGGAAAAAAAATGACTTTGTAGTTTGTTTGCTTTTTTTTTAATTTTTATTTTTGTTTTTTGGCTTGGACCAGCCTCTAGAATTGTCTGTGATGGTTACCAGAATCACCTACTAGTTATGATCCGAATTCTGAGAGATGCCTCTGCCCAAATTAAGGTGCAAACAGGATCATATGCCGAAGTCAATAGTACGGATTCTATTTAACAGTAAATGTGAGGCAGAGAGATAGAAAGTAATGGGGTGGGCAAGGTGGGGAGGGAGAGGAGGGGAGAGAGAGGAAGATCAAGCAGAAGATAGTCACGACTCCATGGATCCAGTAGCATTCCACTGGTCCTTCCTCATCCTGGGCTTCTAAGTGGTGGGGGACCCTGGAGTTGCTCTTCTACCACCTTACAAAGTTCCTGCTATCTACAGGGTGTAGATGCTGCTCTCAGGACTTGTGGTGATACGTGTATAAGCAGTTACTTCCTTTCCCATAGTTTGCCACAGCGAAAATTTTTGCCCAGATGCATTAACTGGGATGCCCTAACCAACTCTCACCTCCAGTAGGCCTGAAATTAGCGCCTTCCTGCTCCTAATCTCTTCTGTGCTTATCTCAAGTTTCTCTGTGGTAGTTGCTCTTATGGCAAATCCCTTCTGTGGCCTTTGACAGTATTTGAGGCAATTGTGATCTTCAAGTCTCTTACAATATTATGATAATAAAATGAAGTAAATTACCTCTGCTATTAATGAATCAAAATAAAGAGGCAATTTCCAAGGACAGGGCACCAAGACCAAAACCCCCAAAACTTTTGCTGTCAGATCCTACTGCATCCTGTCTGTAAAGAAAGCTCTACAACCAAGCACCTGGCCATGTTCAGTACTGCTGGAGACTAGCAATCATTTTGACTAGTGGGCTAACAAAACCCTGGTGTACAAGAGCTGTTTATTTTCTGGTACACATCATCACACCAGGCTGAAGTAGCATTTCTGTTTAACAAGGCCTCCTTTGCCCTTTACTTCCATTGGTCCACCCAAAATTCTGTCCTAACCAATCTTCCTCCAGTCTTGAAATCTCATCCTACTGTAGCACATATGACCAGGGATCTTTTAATTTACACTGGCCTCTGATAAACTTTTCTACCTTATCAGAAGTGCTTCTGTCAAAATCATACTCAACGCCCAATGCAGAAAGAGAAAAAATCCCTTGAAAATCCCTAAGAAATATAAACCAGAAAAAAAATCTGTTTTGGTTCCTTTCTACACCCTGATGAAGGCTGACAGAAACTAAAAACTCCCCAAACTCATAAAGACAATACATTTAATTTCCAGAATAAAGCAATCTAGACTCAAGGGGAGAGAAACTTAGAGAGAAACTCTTTTATCTTTTACATGGAGAAACTGTCTCTTTTACAGCATATGCTGTATTATAATGTATCTCATTGTTTAGGATATGAAGTCTATCAGTGATAAAGAAAAATACCCTTATTTTTCTGCTTATTCAGTTTTCTGTTTTGTTTTGTGTTTATTATCTTGCCTCTGTTTTTGCAAGGAGACTAACCCAGGATTGTTTTGCAAGGAAAACTGACAGTAGTGACATGAATTGCACCAACACAGCAGCAGCAGAAGCATAGGTTTGGGAAGGACCAGATCCCCCAGTGGTGGTCTCCTTAGTAAAAGAAACGTTAATAGAATCATATATTCCACCCTACAATGAGCTGTTGTAAGTTATCAGTATTGTCCACAGTAATAAGCCTCATAAGAGTGCTTTCAGCCCTGCTTTCTGCTGCTCATTGTCAAGAGCACTGACCCACAGGCTTGGTAGTCAATAGTGGTCAGGAAGACAACACAGAAAATTTCTCAACCAGTCTTTTTTTGCTATCAGATAATCATTACTTCTCACACTCTCTTTCATACTCAGATAAAAATGTTGTTCCTTATTTTCAGCAACTTGAAAATATCTTTTCAAAGATGTTTTTTAAGGCTTAGATTAGTCTTTTGAAAAAAAGTCAAATGCATACTGATGAAACTGAATCAGAATCAGTAAGGCTGGGAAAAAAAATCAACTCTAAAATCATCAAGTCCAACCATTAATCCAGGTCCACTACATTCACCACTAAACCATGTCCTTAGGTGACACATCCATACCCCTTTTGAACACTTTCATGGATGATATTGCTACTGTTTCCCTGGGCAGCATGTTCCCTTGCTGCTATTCCATATTAGAGAGTTTGGCAAATGAGTTTAGCAGTGAAATGGAAAAATCACGGCAAAAGGTTTTGGTTACAAACCAAGAGAAAACACAGATACCTGAAAGGGAGTGGGCACAAGATTGTCCCTTGCAGACTATAACAAACCATACTCTGTGTTTAGAGACAGTAGGCTACAAGACTAGTGTTTTAGAGGGAGGTGGAGCTTAAAACCAGACCTAACAAGAGTTTAAACACAAAACAGGGGAGAGAGTCATGTATGAATTGACATATACAGGAAACCAGGGCGACCAGCAAATCACAGCTGAAATGTAAAGATTAGCTTATTTCATCACCCTGCTGACAACCCTGGGCAGCAGAGGCATACGAGGACACGGGCTCTGTTAGGCTTGGTTCATCCTGGTGAGCAGCAGAGAGGCCTGCTGCCTGCCCCAATAAATCAAAAGGCTTCACGCGTGCGCAGTTATCACAAGGCTGTGCTTTTATGATCTCTGAGCTTTTGATCTCTCTCTTGCTCCCAGCAGGAGGCTCAAGCATGTCTGTGAGTGTGTGTTATCTCTACGCAGGAATCCTACTTCTCGAAAAAGGCAGGGAATGAACAACACTAGGCATAATAAACGGACTTTTCCCCCCTGGTATTCTTAGCATTCCCAGCTGCAAGGTCACTTAAGTGAATTTACTCTCCTCCTTGTAATTGTTCTGCTTTTAACCCTTCCCCCCAGCAATTAACATAATAGATTATGACACAGGCAGATATATCACAAAACATATGTTATTTAAGATTATTTTGCTGTAAAGAAGATTTCAGTCCAGCTGAAATTAACACCACTTCTTATTTGCTACAATAATCCTGGATGGCATGTCCAAATTTTACGAGCAACGATAGCAACCATCCCTAGATACATATTTAAATCTACTAAATCAATTAGCTATTGGCTGCTAGCAGTTGGGGTAATAAGTTTCCACTAGAAAAGCTCATGAATAAGGAAATCCCACACTGACTTTGCAACACACAGTTTCTGGAAAATCCCTTCACACACTTCAGCAAAATGGTCTTCATCTACCCCATATTTCATGGGCACGGGTAATCCCACAAGTCCAGAATTACTGCTTATCTTTGCTTAGCTGAACAAATCCAGAAGCTATGGCTCCTCACATAAATTTACTCCACATTTCTTCCTCCTCTCACTTAGCCACAATGGTCAAGAAAACATGGAGCCAAGCACACCTGCCTGTCTGCCATCCTAAGGCATACCCATGATTGCTGCCTGCATCCATCAGTGAGATCAGTAACACGTCCCAGAAACATCTGTAGGGTTTGGTAAGTATCTTACACTGCATCATAGGGAAAAATCACAGGCAATACTGCTGAGGGATGTTGCAGCATGAACTACCTGCTCACAATACTAAATGGTTAATAATGCATGTGCTCACCTGATAGATCCAATCATAAGTGATCCAATGATTAGTTTTGCTCATACAATAAAGTGGAAGGTAAACAGATCTCTTTGTATTTCCGCATTTAAAGCAAAAAAAAAATCCTAATATATGAATGATAACATGAGCTCAGTTCCATGTGAGCAGACAAATGATGATCACTTATCTATTTGACACTTTGTCCAGTCATAATCCTAAGAGAAAGCTTTACTTGGTTTTGTAAGATCAATAGGAATCAATAAAATCTGAGTACTGCAATTTCAATGTCTATGTACCTAAACTGGTGGACTGTGACAGCTAGTAATATTTGAATCCTTGTATTACTGCATCGCAATTTCTACAACAGTGAAGTTAGATTGTACATAACCAGTCTGGAAGAAACACAAATGTGAGCAAAAACCAAGACACCCTTTTGTTTTCACAGCAACTGGTAATGCTGTGCTGGGGTCACTGGGAGTAGAGAGGCTCTGCAGTTGCCATTCAGAAAGGTTTTCAAGAGCAGACTGGATAAAGCCCTGGCCTGACCCCATGTTAACCCCCAAAGCTTTTTTCCAACTTGAATTATCTGACAAGTCTGTGAGCACTCCAAGTGCTTCACCTATTATTGCTGGATTATATTAAACAAGTTTGCTATTTCGCATTACTTATTTTTTCACTTGCCAGAAGTCTATATTTAACTCATTCTTGCCTTATTAAGTACTGTGCCAAACAGAAGGCACATCTTTCTACGGTAGCAACATTCATTCTCAAGTACTTACAATGCACTTTAAATTTCTTCTATGCTAATTAGCCCACATATTCCAGATTCCAGTTCCAGGTGGTGGGTGTGGGAGACAATGGAATCACTAGCATTTATGGAAGGTTAAGACTGTTTTCTCAGATGCTCTGGCTTGCTCCTTTTAAAAGAAAGTTACTGTACAACTAAAAATCATTATAATTTTATAAAACATATAAATGGGGAATAAATAATGTACTTTTCCATCTGAATTTTAGGTAAGCAATAAATTATTGAAGAAGGTTATGTTCAGTAGAGTGTTGTGTCCAAAAATTTCTTGCTTTTTCTTGTCATGACCCATGTTCAACTATTGCTTACTGGAACAAATTTTTTCCAAACCAGGCCATTCTAGAGATTCTGCCTATTTTGCTGAATTTATATGCTAGGCACCTTTTTAAGTTCTCAATTAAAGTGGATAGCCAGTAAATTTACACCTTTAGTTTCTCTCTTAAAAACAATGTGTATCACTGCGGTGGTATCTACTGTAATTTTCATTTTATATTTAAACAAAATTAGAGCATTACAGGCTTTATTACGAGTGACTTTTACAACACCATGCCATTCCAGCTGTTTCAGCACTATTACAATAAAGTTCTCAAGTTTTTAAAGGTATGGTATTTCAACATGGGTTTTGACCATTATGACCAAAAAGACTGTTAGTGTTTCAAACACAGTTCCAAATCCTGCAAAATTTTAGAAAGTTACAGCATTTTCTGTTTCTTACTGAAAATCACCGTCTATAAATTAGTTGTACAATACATGACATTTTCATTTAGAGAAAGAAAACAAAGGAGGCAGACACATCCCCTCCCTTTTTACAGAAATGTAATAATATAGACAACTGCTACAATTTCTATGAACTTTTAATCAATAGAATTAGTGTACCTATTTCTTAAGAATATTTCTTAAACTGTTCTTTATATTTACCACTACTTAATTAGTTCCCTTTGCTAAAAATAAAGGTCATAAAAACCATCTTGAATCTTGACTTAGATTTCATGACTAACCTGCAAGTTGTAAAACCTTAACTATGTTCCATTTAATGCATTTAATAGACGTAAAAGCTCACAAGCAATGATATGAAGGATAATTTACGCTTGCAATGCATTTTTGTCCAATTAATAGATTGCCTGTGTGTTGCATACTTTGCATGACAAAAGAGCAGAATATTAAACTGCCATTTATGAATGCATGAAATTGCACTTTGCAAATTAGAAGTGCCGAAACAGAAATTTTTCACCCTGTTTAGGAAATAAACAGTCCTTAACCAATTAAATTGCATTGTAATAATTCTATGATTTATTGCAAGTTGTTTAACTTTCAAAACTTGGCTAACCCATATTAAGGTCACAATCCATCATGTCTTGCTTGGAAAGTCAGCAAATAATGGCTGTGGTAGTAGCTGCTTTTGATGATAGTATGAAAGAAGTATTAGCACTTGTCAACAAAACTGCTTACAACTTAACATTAGCATGCATGGGCTGCTGTACCTATTTATTATTCTGGCAGCTTCACACATATTGTTACAAGCTTATAAAACATTTTGTCGGGTGGAAACCGAATGTACACTGTTTGGTTTTCTGATAGACTGGCAGCATAAATGTCTGGGCTGACTTAGTTTAGGTTAAGTGTAAATAGAGACACAAATTCTTCAGCCTGTTCTCTTATTGATACTGAAAAGTACTGAATTATTCAGCATCCAACTCTTCTGTTTGTGTCTATCACAGTTATCAATTACCCATCAGTCTTCTTGTCAAAACAGAATGGATTAATCTGGCTGAAAACAAGACAAGTAAGTGGATACAATAACAGAGGTGCAGGGATGCCAAACTGTCAAAGGGAAATCCAGGCAGTGACAATTGCCGTCAAAAGTCAGATATCTGGCTTAAGTGAGCAAGTGATTTCCCTTTACAAGCAAAGAATGCACTTAGCTTACTCTAAGTAAATTAATCTGCCTACTTTGCCTACTAATGCATCATCAGCAGTGATAGTCACAGTGATTTTTGTAAATACTGCTCAGATGCCTTTATAGCTCAATGCTTAGTGTGCAAGTTGATACTTAAATATCAATACACACAACATGTTATTTTATACATTAAAAGAGAATTACTTGAGTACATGAACTTCTCAGTGCGATTGCTTGTGTTGGTTTGATTCATTGTACACATCAGTTGCTAAGAGAGATCAATTAAATCTTTGAACTCAGGCCTGTGGAATAGACTCAACTTCTATTCGATCCAGCCTTCCATTTTCCTCCCAAGTTTTAAACTTTGAAATCTTGCTTGGCGAACTCTTTAGGTCCATCTATTACTCTTGAAAATGCATGCAGATGAATGTGATTTCATTTGTATCTTTAAGAAAAATGTTAGTAACACAGCCCCCAGTTTGGAGCAAAGGTTTGGCACCTACTGAGTCATTTTTGGGCTTCTATCAGAAGTTTCTGGTTTGTTTACCTTCTCCACCTCCTCCTCCCCCAGAGCAATACTATCAGAAAAGACTCTTGTAAACTATTTTAGCTAATCATTACTCATGCCTGAAGCCTTGCAATCATCTGCTACCTGATTTTAATCCTTACATAGACAGGGATCTTTAAGTATTAAATCCTGGACTTTTAAATGCATGTTAAAAGTTACCAGTATTTCCCACGATGTACAAAATAATATGAAGAAAGCAGAATATTCACAAAATCTTGGGACAAAACTTGCATATTTAGCAGTTTGACAGATCAAAAAAATTGATATCCACTACATAAATTATTTTAATTCCTTAGAAGTCAAAATATGGTCAAGAGTATCATCAGAGTAATAAATTTGCAAAACCAAAACCCCCCAAACTAACAAAATAAAATCCAAACAAAAACACACACAGAACACAAAAAAAAAAAAAATCAAACAAAACAAACAAAAAAAAACCCCAACCATCCCCCTCCCTGAAATTCACAGGGATATTTTGCAATCATTTCCCCTACAGGCTTGACTCACTGCTGATCTCTCTGAATATTCACTAAAAATACAATGAAAGCCATTATGTCACATTATTTCAGTAGAGTAGTGACATTTACCTGTTATATGTTAATCTTCCAATTTTTTTTCATTTCTATTAAGCATGAACAGTACATGGCTGGCTCTGTTAAACACTTGATATCATCCATCAGGATTTACTGGCAGACATTTAACATCAAGAAAAGATTGCACTGGATCTACTAGTTATAAAAGTTATTCAGACTGCACAATTCAGCATTGCTAGACATCTGCTCCGTTCTTTTAATAACATGGTAATGTTAGAATTGATAAATAATATATATACTCTAATATTCCTTGCTCTTCTTTTGGAGATGAGCTTGTTGTAATCTTCAAAAATTTTTGTGAAATTCGTGTCACGTCCAGGTCTGATTTAACTCTCTTGATCACTTCTAAGTGAAACAGTGTAAAGAGATCTCAGGATATCCTTCAAGAAGACCTTTCCAGTTTCAACAAGGAAACAATAAAGCTTACTTGTCACTTAATTCTTGACAAAAGTACTCTGTTCTCTAGAAAATTAAGAAATAATTTTTTTCGCTGTAACTGGTGAGAGTTAACTACTATTATTATTATAAAAGACATAAAATAATTTAAACAGAAGAAATCCGTTGCTTCATGTCAAAGGTTTTAAAAACTAGTTATAGAAATCAAACACTGCAATGAAAAGAAAATTGCAGCAGAAGCACTTATCCACTTCAAATGTCAGAGAATAATTTTCATTTTAATATAAGTTTTTTGTCTTGATTTTAAGATTCAGCTTATTTGTTTGCTTCCTGAAGTTATTAATTATGGCTACTAGATCTATCTGCATGCTTGAAAACTGTCTGATTTTTTAATACAAGGTCTAGTGGATTTCCAGAAAAATCAACACACAAGTTTCATTAACATCTATCACATGAGACAATAAGGAAAATAACACTGACATTATCAATCTGTTGAAACACCAGCCCAGATTTAATATTAAGGCAAAAACGTACCAGTTGACAAAGCTCCTGTAACTTCCAAGGATGGTTTCTTATGGTAAACATCTTTCAATTCTGATCTCGTGATGTTTTTCCCCAAAGAGAGGCACATATCTGAGGACTAAAAGGATTCATTTTTATTTCTAATACCTGATCATATGAAGATTGCTGCTCAATCTAGGTGTGAGCATGAAGCAACAAAATGGATGCACCCGTTTAGCTTTTATTCTGCAATTTAGAAAAAAACAGTTTAATCAAAAATAAGGGCTGAATGTAGGTCTGTCACTATTGTATTTCTGACATAGAAGCAGAAAATGCAGAATTGAGAGGTCCCTCCAGTGGCAGGGACTTCAGGATGCCAAGGCTGCTGGAGTTTCTTTTGAGACAGTCAATAAACATGGCCTTAGTATCCAAGTTGCAGATGGAGAGACCTGGCCAACCCTCAATATCAACATGAAAACTGAAAATATACAAGAGGTAAATAAGTATCAGAGCAGTTGGTGGTAGATTAACATTCAATGAAGCACATCACACTTGATGGTTTCTTGCATTGATTGTCAAAATGTTAGGTACACTAAAGCACATTCATACTAGCTACAAAATTAAAATCTAGTATGCATGTTATCAAGCAGCATTTGAGGTAATCAAGCTTTTTATATAAAACTGCAAAATCATATTTTGACAGTTTAAGTAAAATTATGCAACAAGAAAGAAGAGCATTTGTGCAGTTTATCATAAGGTTTCAGAGGAATTTTCCAAGCTTAAAAGATAAAAAAATACAGGAAACTGAGGTAATACCAAACCTACCCACAGAATGATAAAGGCTAGGATGCCACTAAAGAATGTTTTCAGAATTCTTAGTAACTTTCATGATCTCATTTTCAAAAACTAAACAAAATGCCATTGTAGCAAATTGTATTATCTTAGCATGGTTTGAACTTTTAGTTCAGAGGTAGCCTCTCCAAAAAATTAAATGAACTATGTATAAAGTTGTGGTGTTAGTGCTAAAAGATTTTCTAAAATGCTGACAGTTCCCAAACGGAAATATTTTAAGTGTACAGACTTTATATTAGCGCTTGATAATATTAATTATTTTTATTACAAACGTAACAGGTTAAGAAAATGTTGGATTCATTAGGCTGTCCACTACACCTGGTCCTGTTATTCACCTGCTTGTTTCAATATGGTAGAATCTTTTCTGTTTAAAGCATTATGCCAAGCAGAGTTATTATCAGCTACTTGGCATTAGACAACATTTGTGGACACACAAGGCCAGATGACATAATAATTTTCTAATTTCATTTTAGTATTTCACGGTGTTTGATGTGTTACTTCAAGCTAATTCAATGTATTTTCTGAGGGAAGAAAACAGAAAGTTAAAGAAAATAGAAAATAAATTATTTTGAATTGGTGCATTTGAATGGTGCTTTATTTAATGTAGCCTGTGCAATTCTGCCCCATCTTCAGACAGGTGATTATCATTCTGAATCATCCATAAAAAGAGGACAAGGATCAGAACTCCCTCTGTGATCACAGCTTATTCCAATTACCATCCTAAAAATACTCATCTCTCACTCTTCAAAGCTTGTATGGAAAGAGAATCCCAAGGGTGGTCTAAAGAACCCCTTCCCAACCTGCAGCCTGTTATAAATGATAAAAACAAGACCCTGGCTAAGAAACTGACATTCTTAACTGCAGTAATAATGATATACATGAACTGAAAATTGCTTTTGAAAAATCAAACTGATCAACTGATCATGGCACTTCAATTGCAAGCCAAGGTATCAAGGTAAGCAAAATTTCTCTTTCAACCCATAACAATACTTAAAGAAAGAAGAAAAAAAATTCTGCTGGGTATTGGAACTTTTGGGTTCTTTTCATCAGGAGCCCACATTGGTATTAATAGTGTGGGTTGCTTTGAGTGAGTTACAAGTCTCGGGAACCACATCTTTGTCAAACTCAATAGGAAGGGCTGCTTCCTCCTATTCATGCTTTTGACCTAATCTTTTATTTTGACAAGTTTTATTGGCCTAGAGGGAAAACAAATACCAATCTTTCCACTGAGCACTGATTTTTTGAGAATTAAGTGTCTAACAAAAATTGATCATTATGAGTAACTTGCTTTCAGAACATACCAATGGGTATTCAGTAGAACAAGATCTCTCTCCTTTTGCTAACATAGTTACACTTACAATTACAGAAACATTCCAAAATTTACTCAAAATGTCACATAAAGCTACTTATAAAAACATCATTGAAATGAATGGCAATTTAAATATTAAAATCATTGATCAAACTGAAAAAGACTGATAAAAATAACCATAATTTATGACTAGACCTGACAAACAACTTCATAGTTTCTAGTGAAAAAATATCTTGGTAGAAAATGTTGTTTAAGGAAAAGTTAAGTCCTCCACAGGATTTTTTTTTTTCACTGGAATTCCTTATTTTAAAGCAAAGAACAGAACTAATAACACCCGATCCTATTTCTGTCCATTATTTTGATTAAATTGAACCGTTTCATCTTCCATCAGTTCAGCAATGATGCAAGCTTATTTGAGCTGCTCGTACATCTTAGACTGTGTATTTATTGAATGCCTCATATCTCTCACTATTTCTTATGGGGAAGATTTTAATGCTGAATCTTTAGGTTAGTGCTCAGGAGAGTGAAATGCAATGTTGCTAACATGAAACAAATGAAACTTTTCCATTTAACTCAAAATGGAACATGAACAAGGTAAAGATCAGCCTCAGAAATGTTCCATAGTAAACTGTGCTTGAAAATGCTTAAAAATCTTCTGGTTTGAAAAAATAACAGGTTTTTTTTCTCAGTGTTGATAAAAATTGTCTAAATAAAGACTATTGAGACCAGAAAAACTAAGCAGGCATTTAAGCATATAAAAAATTAAATTTTTTGCCCTATGTGAACTGAACTTTTTTCTCAATAGCTCATAGGCTGACAAAAAGCACTCACATTGATTTTAGTGATACATTTATCACCATTTCTACATTAAAAATCTTAAATTATAATAGAGATGGCTGATTATTTGCTTTATTTACTTAGCATTAATCAACTTTTTTTCTTATCTTAAATTTATTCTTATCAAGGTGAGGCTAGCAGACAATAGCTAAAACCTATTTATCAATAACCTAGGGTAGGATTGTTCTGAATTCAACAGGTATGATGATAGATTACATAGTCAGAGGTGAACTAGATTTCAAATGGATAGCCCAAGTATGAATAAAAAACCCAGTTATATAATTCTGACCCTAGCAAGAAATAAACACACAATTGGAGAACCTCAGCACGGACAACACCCCTGATCACAGTCTGCTGCTACGACTATACTTCTATCAGTGACTAACTGAAGTAGTTTAAAATGGCTTAGAATATGGATGGTATGCAAAAATATCCTTACTTTGGGAGCACAAAGATAAATTAACAAAATTACATGTATTAATATATGCAATAATTTGCATAAACAGCAAATGCTTTGCAGTTCTGGAGAGGAGAAGAAAACAGCAAAAGGTATGAAGAGAACACTGGACTGACCAGCCACTGGAGACAGGCATGGTGCAAAGCTCTGCTCTGCAGGAATATATTTTAAAACATGCCAGAAAGAACTTCTTTTGCAAAAAGTTTTCCAGAAACATTTTAAGAAGGAAAGTTTAGAAGGCAGGCACATGAAACCAAATGTAGGATGTTGACATCCCTTTCCATCAAATATGTTTCCCAATCACACCTACTTAGAGAATGATGCAAGGTCACCTTTTGTCCATCCAGTTTGTGTCTCTTCCTTATCAGTACCTATTAAAATGCACAGACCTGAAGGAAAAAAATTTCTCTCCTTGCAACACCTAACTTGCTTACTAAAAGCATTCCATGGCAATTACCTTCAGGCTACCTTTGTGTTGCATAAAAGTATATTTTATACTTGTTAAGAATTTGCTATCCTTCTATTTCCCTTGTGTTGTTTACTAATAGGAAAACAGAAGCTGTGTGTGATGTACACACTACCTGCACACACATTTTCACCGTTTTCAAGTACAATATAAACTTTGTAACCTTGCAAGACTCTTTCTGAGCTCTCAGCCTGACTCATCATGGAAAATACCATTCAAAATGAGAGAGCTTCTGTATGATATTTCTGCATAATTCTCTAACCTATTCTTTTTACATACCCTAATTTATTTTTGACAGCAACCTCACTTTTAACAGAAATTTCCATTCTTTCTCTAAATTAATATTGCCAATACAGTAATAACTGAGGAAAGTATATAAATGCTTCAAATTTTTCTCCTCCTTTACTTTGTACTTCACCTGGCACTGATCCTACCATTCATTTTACTTGGTCATGATTCTTCTCTGGACTTGACTAATTCAGTCCCCACCCCCAACAAATCCAGATGATATCCTCATGAACAAAACAAGACCAAAGCTGACTTCATCAATATCAGGTTGAAAATGTGTCATCCAAGAGCTGAATAACAAGTTTATTTTGAAGTGTCAGTGAAACCATTTTGTAATCAAAGGCTCTTCTAGAGTTGGAGATCCATGGCACAGGAATCAGCCATTAATATCTAGTTTAGGTATTCTATATCACCTCAGGGCCACCTAACTCATACGCAGGCACAACAGGACTAATCCTGCTCTAGTGGTAACATCACTGAAAATGAGCTGGGCCCACTATTAATGTAAGCCACCATGAAGAATCATTAGAATAGCTGCCCAAATTTTAAGGTACAATTTAGACAACAATCCCTTTGAATCATCTCTTTCCCAAGACTCCTTCTCAACAAGCAGCATACTCTATTTAATGTGACATAAGAGAGTGAAATATCTATTGAAATTAAGAACAAGATCTGCTTCTTTATTCCTAAAGGCAAGATATTATCTCTATCCCTAAACTCTATCTATTTATCTATGTATCTATATCCATATCTATATTGATCTATATCTTTAAAAAGCAACAGGATCTAGTGCCAAGACCATTTAATCTTCTGGGTACTGGAACTAGGCATTCTTTAATATTTAATTTAAAAATAATGAAAAAGCATGAAGCTGGATATTTTCAGCCATTATTTCACTAAGTATAATTCAAGTTATAATCTTCCTCACCAGGACAGACTAAACAATAATGTAGAATCTGATTCATCTCAGATGTTGCTCTATTTGAATTATGAAGTGTAACCATTAAAAGAAAAAAATGCAGGTTTTATTTGAGAACACACAGTTGTTACACCGTAGTAATCTGTGTAAGTGTACTCTGACACATGATGCACCTCATCTTTGACTAATTAAATAACACAAAATTGAAATAAGCATACAATGACAGAAAAGGTAAGAGATCTATTTCCTTACTGCCACTACAAAGATACACATGTTAATTGTGATTTAATTTTTAGATCATTTCAATACATAAAATCCTTCTCAATTTAAAAAATACCAATTGAAGAAAACATTTTCCCTTCAGTTCTTTTAACTCCCAGATTCTGACTGTTTCAACAGTTTATTTATACTAACTGTATGCACATGAGTTCCCAGGTCCATTTAATAACTGGAATTAACAAAATAAACATAAGTACCAAATGCCTGATGAAATTCAAGATATCAGATATGATACTCTGTGTGAACTAAATGGGAATGTATTTGCAATTTAAAATATAACTCATCATAATGAAAATGTAAAGCAGTAGTTCTGCTTTATTCAGTATGGCAGGTTAGTGATCCCTGTGAAGCTACAGTGAAGCAAAGAGTAGATTAATAATTTAATTTGGTTCAGGACTGTGCAAGTGGGGCACTGCAAGCTATTATTCTATAACCAGCTGTTGACCCTAATATGGATCAACCAATTAGACATCTCTATTTAATTGTTGGTGACCCATGTAAATCTGACTAAGAATTTTTATTGTAAACAAAACACAGTGGCCTAAACCAATCCCAGTTATCCCCCTGGTGGAGACAGTGGGTTTGATGGAGGCATACAAAGAAGCTCAGCAAATGAAAAAATTGCTAGATCATCTTAGGCTGTGTTCTGTGAATGAGCCTTTTTTCAATATCCCTTGGTGAAGGAACAGCCCTCTCAGATAAACCCCCACAAAGCAAATACCATTCATATGAAGCTATGTTTGCTCCTTGTTATCACAACTTATGCCACTTAATTCATTATTCAATGAATTCACTTTCTTATTTATTAGATGCAAGGTAGCCACTCATCCCTAAAGGCCATGTATGCAAAAGACTGCTTGTAACGCTGTCACTTCAAACCTCTCCAGGCTTTTACATTGCTTCAAGAATTAGGAAAAAAGTAGCAAACAATTTAGATTTATTCATGCTGATATTAAATCTGTATATGATAAAGGAAATGAAAGAAATGTTACATAGCTAGCTTAAAATCTACTGATACAGATCAACAGAATATCTTATTCCCTGTAGCTGGGACATGGACTCCTGCAGTAAAAAACCCACGAGACAGTATTTTATGTTTTTAAAAGATCTGACTAAAAAAATAAAGAAGTATTTGTTTGTCACATTTCTCCCTCCCATTGGAAGGTACCTCAGCCTCTTTCCTCTAGTGCATTTGATATACTCAGTCCACTATCACTACCAGAATTATCTGCTCAAGTGCTGAATCCTCGTTGTGAGCATACGAAAATCAGCCTTTAAATGCCACAGATATCAAAGTCCAAAATATTTTAAAATATCCTTTTGTTATATAATGGACTGGGTTTTATATATATATATATATATATATATAAAATGGGTTATATAAAAGACATATTTCAGCTGATTTTTATAACTCACAAATGTGTGTTCTCCAATGTTTTTAAATGTGAATTTTGCTAATGACATTTAATAGCACAAAATAAGATCTTCAACTCTTTTCACGCTGCAGTAGCAGTCAACAAGATGTTTCAATTTTACTCTGTAACCTTATGCTGTTATAATCATTAAAATGCAAATGAATTACTGAAATAAAAAGACTTTCAATACACTCTTAGCACAATTAATATTGTATAAAATTATCTGCGTAATTACACACACCAACATTTATATAAGGCATTGTAAAAAGTCACCAAATAAGAAACTGGATGTAAAACTGGCAAGCACTGGAGAACAGGCTTCTACATATGAAAATGTAAGTGGTAGTTCACAGTTAGTACTCTATGTGACTATGATTACACAGTACATTCCACATTTCAGTCATCGAAACATTTAAAAAGTAAGTATTTTTCCCTAGGAATTCAATCTAATGATGCATAATAATGTACAACTCACAAAAGTTTACAGTAATTATTTTCCTGATATTAACTCTACTTTTGAAATTATACTTAGTGACCTGACATTACATAAACAATTGAAACAATAAGAAAAAAGGAAAACATACCAAAAAATCATTTCAGGTATAAACCTCAAGAAGTAACTGAATGACACAAAATAGCACGCTAATTATAGTAATTTATTGCTGAAGCTGCTACAATAAAAACTGATTTCTAAAACACTATTTTATATTTTTCTAAGGGTGTGTTATACGGATTGTGACTTTAAAAATATATGCCTGATTCTTAGCAATCCTACTCTTACAGAACCAGTTACACTATGACCATCATAATTCAGGAATGGATCCACCTGAATAATTAACCTTTTATTCCCTCACTAGGCAACTACAAGATGTATTGCTTTCATTGAATTCATAATGTGGCAAGTATAGAAATTCATAAAATGTAAAGCAAGACCCAGTTGTTTTCCCTACGTCATGTAACAGTGTCAGTAGCTGGGCTGTGTGGGGAACTGTATTCACATTCATCTGATATTCTGGAGCAATTCTGCAAACTTAGTAGGGAATAATAAAGATAATGAATGAAAACTTTTCTGTTAATATACAGAGAGTCCTAACTTTATCCTATATTGTGCAATGTTTGCATTTTTGCACATGGGAGATTTTAAAAGTCACACAGTGATTTTTGTAGTGCGACCGTATGCTAGATAAAGACATTTAAGTTGTCAGTATAAACTGCTTCTGTTTTCATTTTGCATTTAATTTCAATGCCAGACTCAAGGCATAAATTTTTCATCACCTGCAATGGTATGAATAAAAGATTAAAAAAAGAACTGAGAAGAAATTCTAACACATGCAGTGCATGCAGCACATTGTGCAGACACAGTGTGCATAACTACATGTTTAATTTCCATCATTTTTTCCTAAGTCAGGAACACTATTATTTAGTTCATAAATCATGCAGCTAATTTCCAGGATTTCAGCTCTGTGGAATTCAGATTTATCTAGCTCTGGATAATAATCCATTCAACACTCTTGAAATCTGAAGATGATACACATATTGGTAAATTCACACAGTACTTTCTTAACATTAAATAGAATATGTCTCTTGCCATCTAGTGTTGGTAAGTTAAGCACTATTAAAATTTTTCAACAGCACATATTCTTGCCTTACTTCTTGAAATAGCAAATGAATAATTCTTTTCCTATGTTCCAAGAAGCAAGAATTACTAAAAATTTCTGAGCTGATTTCAATTTCTCATTAAGGTTTACTTCATATTTTAGCTGAAGGATGTTATCAATCCCAAGAGGTGACATCATGGTCTCACTCTGACAGAATTTTTTATTTAGCACTTAAGAGTGTTTTTAATAGAATCTTTGGCTTTACTGCATTAACACTCAGAGGGGCTTGGATGAAATTCTGTTTATCTCTCTTCAGCAGCCTCTGCTGAATAAATAAAAGTTCTGTGGAATACACCTTGTTTAGCATTAACAGCAGCTTTCTATTTGTCAGAAAATGTCTGAGATTCCTAGTTTGACTTTTGTCTAGCAGCAAGCTCTCAGGCACACTATACGTTCAGTCCAGTCAAAAGTAAAAACATTCTTCATGTTTGCAACATTTCTAACAATGTATACTAATCTAACAATCTAACAATCTGTATAGTAATCTCTATAGACTGAAACTAACTTAAGGGAAAAAAATTACACTGTACAAGAATCAATTTTAATATAGTAATGTGTCAAAATGTTTCCTAAAAATAAGTTCAAACTGTGGTTTGTAGTGCTTCATCATCAAGAAACTGAAACATCTGAGCAAAGGCAATAATGGTACTACTCCAGTTTCTTGCCTTTTCAGTCTGGGATGAGCATTTTAATTGGAAAGATAGACTTTACGGATGGTGGCTGCATTAATATGATTTATGGCTGCCAGAATTGATAGGAGGGAAATACAGCACTTTACTAGTTGCTTCTTTGACTTGTAGCAAAGCTGGTCCAAGTAACCACTATTGAAGAACTTCTACAAGGATTGTGTATAAGTTTTCATTTCTAATGCTTCTATTAAGAGTCCAAGCAGATAAAAAGAGGTAGAATATGAATAATGAAGCATTTTCACTTCCAATGAAAATTGTACATTTGTAATACACTGTGGCATACTGCTGGGGTTGTGTGACACCTGCACTTATGACACTCATGCATTTATTCTCTACTTCCTTTAAACAAATAAAATTACAGACAGTGTTTCAAGCTGTTAAGGCACAAAAGCAAAATTATGTATTTATTTTTAATGGAGCAACACCAATGGCAGCAATGTACTTACTGGCAATTCGCTCCTCAGTCCTTGGCATCAGCTCTGCAAGATGGTAAGTATTTTAGCCTTGATCCAGCACAGATCTTTGCTTTATTTCACACTGGATGAGAAACCATTTCCTATTACGATCCGAACTCTCTTTTAGTCAAATTTAACAAATTATAGCCTGCACCACACAAGTATAGTCTTACCACATAAGATAGTAAGCAAAGGCCAAATGTGAAAATTTGGTCACAGGAAATAGCTGCCTGAATTTGAAGAGTTCCACATATATTTAACCTTTTTCTATATAATTTGTGACAATGATAAGATACACGGTTACATTACAATCTCATTTTTTAACTCTTTCAAAGTATATGAGTAATCTGGGCATCTGGGCATGGTAACAGTGAGCTTGTATACATCTATATATATTATGTATGCATATATAAATCACAAAAATTAAAAAATGCAAAACCAGAGGTGTTGCACTTTAAACACATTTAGGAGTTTACCATTCAAGAAATTAAAGTGAGAGTGGAAACAAGAATGAGAAAATATCTTGCAAAGAATATCTAAAACTGCTCCTAGTTCTTTACACCACTGCTTTCAATCAATATTGGAAATTGAAAATTAATTAGCAGTTAGAAGGTAACATTTTTTCCATACCACATCCTTAGAAAAAACAACTTCAACCTTTTGGACTCTAGATTGTTTCCCAAATTCACAAAAAATACTGCAGTTCAGAAATGGGATGGAGAACAGAAAGGCTTTGTTTAATGTTTATGAAGAGGGATGTGAGCAGTCAAACAAACCAGTCCATTAGACTCAAGGCACTTTCTGTTTGTTTTAATTTTTTCCACCCACCAAGCATAATTCTTCCCAAAACAAGAAAGTGTGGTGTAATTTTTATAGTTGTGACTAAGGATGAAGTCACTACAGGTAGTGCTGCACAAGATGTAAACGTACAAGTTTGTATTACTCTCTTGTTTGCCTGGGGAGGTTATCTTGATGTTGCTTATACTACATTCAGTTCTGATTTTTCTAAATATGAAACTGGAAAAGTTGGAAAATTTTAGCCATTGTCTGAGTGTTGCTGTGTAAGGGCTCATTTTAGATTTAGATATTACAGATTTATATTCAATACCAATGATACTGAATTTTGGTGTGCAAATAATTATTTGTATCATTTAATTACAGCATAAGCACTTAATTGTAGAACTGCAAAATATAATAATAGTGTTTAAATGAATCTGTATTGCACCAGCTGGGTGCTAATTTTAAAAAAAACCTGGTGAATATCTGCCTTGAAGTTTCCAGGCTAATTGATAAGAATTTAGAAGGTACTCTGTGATTTCTTTATGAAGTACAGCTACAGAAGTTGATGGCTTCTGTCACTTTGAAATGAATGCTTACAGTGTAGTTGTTTCATTCATGTTTCTTTTTATTTCTTATTTATTCTAGACACAAGCTCAGGAGACTTCCAGGCTTTGAGTCTAGTTGTAATTTCAGCATAACAATTCCATTTTTAAAGCTCCACCTATCTCATTGCTAAATTTTACCTAAAATCACTATATATAGTGACAATTTATCNAGTGCATTGAAATTCATCTTGTTAGAATGATAGTAATATATCCCACCAGGACTACTGTTCCTAGTAGCAATTTAAAATAATTATTGTGAGACTTGATGCTAGACATCAGGTTTGCAATAGAATTACAATGAGGGAAGTGTATTAGAGACAAAACATTGCTGGAAGAAAACTTCATAATGGCGCAATTTGGAACTAAGCCTCAATTTTACAGTAATAGATTCTCTTTATGATGGCACAAAGGAGTAAATGCACTTAGCAAATTTAAATCTATTATTAATCACACTTCGTCGATTGCAGTGCAGAAAGGAGAAAAGAAATTAGGTTTTTAGTTATATTTCTTATATAAAACAAGCTCTGCAATGAAGAGCATTTTACAAAAATCTCCTTGTTACAGCTCAGAAACGCAGCAAGTGTTCATAACTGCAGAGAGTTAGAGATGTTCAAAAACTTTCTAAAATAGTTTTGCATGTCTTCTTTTCAGATTACAAGTTACTCAAGAAGGTACACACTACATCACTAAAACACTTTCACTTCTAGAAACAAAATACTCAACAGGAAAGGTGAAGTAAATGTGATATTCACAACTGCTTTCTCTAATCACTCCTCTTAAATGGAGGGAGGCTTGTGCTATTCTTGCTTTAATTATGTCATAATTTTAATTAAACAAAGTATAGTCATTTAAGTATCTCCTGACTGATTTGCAGTTTAACAGACCACTGGATGCTTCCAGAAAGATATTTCAAAGAAAGTAACAGAAAGTAATGCAATATGGATTTTAGAAAGTTGTCATACAGCACTGGAAAACATTGGTCATGCTATCACTGTGAAAAAATCCAGCTTTTATACTCAAATTGTATTTTACATTAAAATAACATTGATACCTCTTTTCTATTAAAAATGAATCACATTTTTAATAAAAAAGTGATATAGGAATATATTAGACTGGCAGATGAAGATTTGTTTATATTTTGTTGTTTTGGGGGGTTTTTCCTATCAGTGATCCTTTCAGTAAACAGATGTCTGGCAGAGACAATTCAGATGATAATAAGACTTCTCATTTCAGCACAAAGTAATGTGATAAAGATATCTACCAAAGCACCAGCATGTGAAAGCCAATAATCATTGTAAATTCTTGTTTTAAACAATATTAATTTGACATTCATGATTACTAAATAAACATCTAAAAATAAAAATGTATTATGTTTAATAAATTCATATCTCTTATCTTTGAGAGGGAGATTAAGTTTACATTCACCTACATTTTACCTTGACCATTTAAACTGTGTCCAAAATTACTGACAGGCAGAGGATCTTCTGATCTTTAATGACTTTAGTTCCATGCATGCTCCAGCCATCACCAGACAATAAATGCACACCCACATTGCTGTTTCCAAAGAATAGAGAATTTCCAAAGCTATTTTTAGATGAGCTAACTTGGATACCAGAAGCACTTTAAGCAGCACAAGCTCATGTGGGCTAATTTACTCTGCTTCAGCTAGGAAAATTAGGCTGTGAGGAACTCCAGACTGTAAGTTCCTGGTACCCAAGATACCTCATGTATAATATCCCCTGTATTATTTCTACTATCCTGCAGTCTGTAGCACAGCCATGGCTGGTGGAAAACAGTCAGTGCCTCTGTGAGACAAAAATCTAGAAATGGTTCCATGCCAATGGATTCATATGAATGAACATGCATTACCCTGTCCTTCTCACATAATTTTCTGGGGGATGCTGCACATTTATTGAAGCAGATGTTCATAGTAAGGTCTGCAGAATAGCACATCTGTAACATTACAAACAAAAAGTACAATTACTCAAACCAGTTTCCTGAAAGAGGAATTGAAGACAAACAAGCCTACTCTTTTTCTACTTTCTTTTGAAGAAGACATCACTTAAAGGAAAGAGGGGACAGATGGAACTACCTGGTCTGTATGCAACACCTAGAAGAAGTAGTGTAGCATTACCTGCTTCCATAATTACTTCTCAAGTCTCTGAGAGTTTGTTCTTACCAAAGTGAAGAACAACTTTCATTCTTCTTAAAAGTAAAACGTTCAACCGTTAGTAAAATGTGACTCATATACATCCACACATTTAAATGCAATTCGACAAACAAAAGGAGAAAAAAAACCCATAAAATAACAGTATCCTTAGATAAATTAATGACTCAAACTGTGAATGTTTTTTTATTCTCCTTATGATATTTCAGAGCTTAACTTAGTTTAAAACAAATTACACAGCCAACATTTTTGGAGGATGTGAAAAATTCGAAGTTCTCTCTTCATTGTCTCTTTTATGCGAGCAAAATGTCATTGACCATTTTCTTAACAGAAACAAACACTTCCTATAAACAACTGTTTAGCATTCCTGAAAAAAAACCCCAAACAACTGAAAATTTCCTAAAACCCCACAAATGGCCGGAATGATACACACTGAAACCTCAGGATGGTGAGATACCATGCATCTGACACAGCTTGTTCAAAAATACTGTTGGTACTGTAAAAGTCAATAAAAAACCAGTTCCATTCTATTTTCAGGGATTCCAGCAGGAATACTGCTATAATCCTATTCATTTTTTTCATCTGCTCCATACACAGTCATCAGTTTACAGCACAGGTGATGATAATGCATGCATGTTTATTATAAAGCCATGCCTTTTGACTACTAAATAGAATTTAAGAATCTAATCTTTACATCATTAGGAGTCCAGCCCTAACGAACCTGTAATGCAGGCGACCATGGCTGGCACATGGTGTTTTAAAGCCAGCCTGTAGTCAAGGATTACACCCATGCTGTGTGTCATACTGACTCCATGAAGCATCTCTTTATCAGAGGCATCCAAGAATGGCATTTCTCACAGATTTTCTTTCCTTTCTCTGAAATATTCTGCCTGAGGATCAGAGGTCACCACACTAAAATACTTACTAGAAAAAAACCAAAATCCATTCAGTTTCTCAGTATAGTTTATGAATTACAAAATGCCATGCTAAAGAACAAGAAAAAAAGAAAATAAAATACATTATAGTAGGAGTTCTCAAGACTGAGGAAAACAATTCTGATAGCATGCAACTTTTCAAGCTGAAGAGCACAATCTGGAATAATACAGAAGAAGAATGTTTCTATAGCATACACCTGCGAAAACCTATTAAAACAGAAGTATATCCAAGTTTATTGGGGCAATCATATGCTTTTAGGAGATGGCTCTAAAATTAATTTTTCTTTCTTTTGACCCTACATAATCTTCAAAGCAAATAAAAATTATTTCTATTTATACAATAGCTACTCCAGGATAGGAGTAGATGCTCTCACTATATGTTCTAGATTAGGCACATGGCCATCCACAACCTAAAAAAGCAATAAGTTTAGGTTAAATCTGATGTAATACTTTATGTAAACTTAGCTTTTGTTGGCTTCATTTGAAATCTTCAATGTTGGTTGAATGACAGCACAAATTTCTTCTCCATAATAAATAATCTAGGGGCAAATCTAAATTATGTGAAGTAGAGAAGTCCACCAAGCAATTTCTCCAGCAAATGTCAGTGTTATTAGACTATATAATTTAGATAAAGAACTATAATACATGCAGATTATTAATTTTCAATGGGACTGATAGCAAGACATTGTTTTGTCTCACATTATCATAATTTCCAACTCTTAATGTGAAAGTCCATCTGTGTACTTCCAGAAGCACCATGAACCAAGGTCTGAGGCAGGACAATGAGACTTCCACATTCAAGAATATGCATATAGAGGTATATATACATACACATGAAAGTTGCAAGCATCAATAACAGGCACTAAAATTAGTTTGACTTTCAGATGAACCAGAGCTTGTTTAAACAATCTTCATATTTGCAAACATGCAATGAAGAAAGATGAGAGATTAGTTTTGTCCCTAAATAAACAAGACTGAATAATGGCTCCATGAAAAATTACTGTCTGTTTTTCAATATTAGCAGAGAACTCCACTTCTTGTAGTTAAAAAAAGTGTAGATTGCAAAATTAGCAATCCCAAATTTTTCAAGCCTGTGATATATTAATAGTTGTAAATGCAGATTATTTTACTATTCTGAATAGATGAATGAAAAGGTACACAATGACTCCAACTGGCAATCAGTTTAAAACTTTGAAAAGAAAATCAGTGAGCAGTTACCATGAAGCTTAAGATCATAAGATAACTGACAGTAATAGATCAGTAAAATTTAAAAACAATAGATATTGCATGGATAAAACAGCTGCAATATAAAATAAAAAATACACTACCTAGGGTTATTGTGCTGTGGGTTTAAATGAACCACTCTCTTTATACACAGAGAGATGCTTCCCATAAAATCAGACTATCCTTTAATGTTTCCCTTCAATGACATAAAAAACCACATCATAGTGGCTTTTGCTGAATGCAGGCTCCTTACCATAGTGGATCAGGAGCCACATCCTTTTGACAGTTGAAAATATTTCTAGAAAATTCCCATTATGTGTTCTTGGATCTCTTAAGCTATATAACTTGTACATAACAACGCTCCCAAATACAGCCACTGTATTCCTCCTACTCTCACCTTCATTACTGTGATCTGCTTATTCTTCTATAGTATCTTTCCCATTTCTGCTGCCATGACTGCCTTCAACTACCAAATGCTCTTTTCTGGTATCTGTATCTGTACCTGTAACCTCTCATCGCTTCATGTCTTCCACTTCTTTCTTTCACAGTTGCACCTCTAATTTAGAGCTTTATTACTTTCAGTATGATTCCTCTCTTACTCTCAGTCACAGCACTGAATTCTGACCACTGCCTCCAAAAAACACCAGCCCTTGTCTATTTTCTTTCATGTCTTCTCTCCATTTGCCCCTTTACTACATCACCCTCATTGTCATCATCTTAGAATTGAGGTTTAAAATCTTTCTATTCCCTGTAAAAAAATTTCTCTCCATTTTCAAGGGACTGCCCACCCTTATTAGCTCAGCATCCTCTAAATGATACTTGTTATTTCACTGCTTTTCATCCAGACTACAACCAGTTTCTGACACACGCAATTTATATAATCAGAAAAAAAAGATCTTTGTTGTCCATGCCCACAATCAAAAAAAAAGCACAAATTTTAGAACACAACTCAATGTAAGAGGACTCTTATGGAGAGATATACCCCACTGACCACTTTTTTGCAGACAGGGATGAACCTTTTCCACTCCAATGACCCCTTCCAAATTAGTGTGTTGCTGGTTCTCCTAGCCTTCAGCATAAAGTGTCTTTACTTCTCCACTCTCAGCTCTATGCCTACTTCCATTCAGCTGCATTTCTTTGATCCTAATTAATGTCATATGAAGATGCACCTGCTCATAATAATGGTATCAGTAGTGTGTTAACCTCTTGGCTAATACCCTTTTTGCCACATGCATAAGAAGGCCACATTAAAGCCCTTTTAATGTGTTTTAAAAAGCATTTTAAAATGCAATTATTTGTATGGCATTTTATGAATTACACTGTAAGTCTATTTGTGTCTGTAAAGTGCCATGTTCCTAACTGTTACTCTGGAAATGAGCAGGAAGATAGAAATGGGAACAGCAAAATAAATCAAACTTCAGGTGATTACAAGTGAGAAGAGGAAAGCAATATGGCATAAATAGTCACAATACATCTACTTTTATGGATACTGCAGATAAGGAGGGCTGCTAAGAGCTTGGTTTAGCTGGGACCAAACACATTTGGTCTTGACTGGAGCTGTGTTCATGATCCAAATGGGAACAACTTCATATTGGAATGGTGTCGCTGACTGTCTGACCAGAACTGTGACACGCTGTGTGATATGCCAAGGGAGAGCAGACAGTGAGAATGCTGTGATACTGGGAGACATGGTTTACTGACTTGTATGTGGTTTGGAAAAATATAATTTTGTGACCTGATGATATGACTAGATTCGTAGACCTGAGTAGCAGTCTATTAGTGGCCTGTGAGAGAAGAAACAACCCTTGTTTTGGTTTTCACCAGAACATCAGAATTGATTTGAAATGTCAAAAACCCAGTCTGTAAGAGCAGCTACAATGCACTGGATTTAAAGCTTTTTGGGCAAATCCACATGACTGTGCCTTCCCTCAAAAACTGGCACCCAACTTCAGCAACACTAGCTCTGCTACATATGAAGACAGAAAGCTTTGTACACCTTAAAGAGAAGTAGCATTAAATCCCTAGAGGCAGTGCAAAGGCAAGGGGCACCTTGTGGGAGGCAGAAAGCAGATGGTCATTTCAGAGAACAGACACGCCAAGAAGAACTGAAAATAATTAAACAGGAGGGGAAAGGAAGCTCCTAAAAGAAAGAAGGGATCATTCTGAAAGTTGAAAATAGTATCATGAAGTGTGGAAAAAAACCAAGGAGGCAGTCTAGAAGAGAGTTTGAGTAACAACCCATGCTGTCATCAAAAGCTTACAATAGAATAATAGGTTTACAAATATATCAGGAGATTTTCTGCTTGAATGTTCACATGGCTAGAAGAATATTAGTGTGCCAGTGTCACGGGTTTTTTGCTGGTTTTGTTGCTTGTGGTGGTGGTAGGTTTTGCTTTTGAATAAGATGTGGAAAACTGGAGGAAGTTCCTACACTTGAAGTTTTCTTAATAAATGTCTCAGTAGAAAATCTATCTCAAAATTAATGTCAGTCAAACAAATTATGTGAGAAATAGAGGAATAAAAAAAGATGAGCAGCAAAATTCCAGTACCAAACACTATCTGTTTCAAAGGTGAACTGATTTACTGAACCACTAATTTTACTGTGCAACCTACTACTTAAGCCTACTTAATTATGGACTGGACAGTGGCCACTCATCTTTGAAATGTATTAGAAGGAGTACCTGCAAACAAGTAAGCCTCAAGACTACATCAGTTAGTGGATACCCTAATAAAGAACAGAACACGTGTACAGATGGATAAATTGCTTATACCAAGTAAGAGTCAGCCCACCTCTGGTAAATGGAAATAGTTTGTGAAAAATTGATTATGTTTGTAAAGGAGATCTGCTCAATATAGTCTGCTTCAATTTTCAAAGTTTCTGACATAGTCTTTCATCACAGCTTTATAAAGAAACCAATCAATCATGGTGAAAAAGAAAGCGTCACAGCACTGATAAACCTGGCTGAAGCACAGGAGTCAGTTTGCATGGTGCTTGCCACAGAAAGTCCACAAGGACCCAAGTACTTAACTTACTCATGGTTGCTAAGGAAAGGGTGAGTCAAATGTGAAATAAGAAAGTTTGCTGATGATTCAACAAGTGATAAAGTCAAGAACTGATAGTGCAAACATCAAGAAGGCCCTTATGACTGAACTTCTGGGCATTAGGTTGGTAAGTGAAATTCAACAGACATGAAGTTATGTGCACAGGAATCTCAGTCCTCACTGTACTGGTAAAATGATGAGCTCTGAGTACATTATTACCAGTCATACATGAAATCCTGAGGCCTTAAATAGGTCTGGGAAAATGTACGTTCAATGAGGACTAGAAATGGGGAAAAACCCCAAACAAATCCAAACCCAAAGCAAAATTAAAAAAAAAACAGCCTTGGGTTTAAGCATTTGTATTAAGCAGGAAAATAAGAGTAATATACTAAGCAATGGATATAAATTCATGGCTTGCTCAGGTGTTGAATACTGTACACATTTTTTATTTCATCCCTTTATCTATGGAAAAAAATATTTAGTAGGATTGACCTAGATACAAAAAGAGGTGGGATTAGCTAAAGCTGGAAAAGAGATGTCAGAGCAGGATATAGAAGAAGTCCACAAAATCTAGAGTAGTGTGGAATTAGAGAGGAGGAATCCACTTTGCACCACCTCTTCCAGCTTATGAGATAGTGGGCCTCAACCACTGAGAACAGCATCACATCAAAAGCAAAAAAAAATGCTTCATGCAAAATGAAGTAAAGTTATGCATTGCTGAAGATGCTAAGAGTTTATGTGGACTCAAGTGGAGAATGGACAAGTTCATGGAAGGGAAATCCTTCATTATCTACTAAATATATGGATGTTTCCTCTGTTTATAGGAAGCCATGAGCCAAAAGTTGTAGCAAACTGAATTGGAGAACATTCTGAGTTGGAAGGGGCCCATGAAGATCATTAAATCCAACTCGTAAGTGAATGGGGGTTGAACCCACTGCCATGGTATTATGAGCACCATGCTCTGACCAACTGAGTTAAACTCAGTGTCTGAGTGAATACCCAGGGATATTTTGGTATGTCAACTGGCTTTTGAATGCTTGCTACACCAGAACATTCTTCACTGTAGTAATCAGAGATGAAGTTGAATAAACAGACTCAGTTTTTAAAAAGTCTGTTCATTCAGTAAACTACAAATGAGATACTCTAGGTAGAAATGTGTCACTCTAGTGACTCCTTTTCTACTCTAGTAGAAATGTGTCACTTCGGTTTATTATACAATATTAAGGATGGCACCTACAAATGTCTTCTTTATTTTAATACATGGAGAGTTATTAGTATCATCTACTGTATGTGCTTGAGTCATCTAATTTATATTGAGTTAGAATACTTAAATTCTACAAACAGGAGCAGAGGTGTTTTCAGACAGATCTAAATTAAATGCATAAAGAAAAAAATCCATAAATATTTCCTCCAGGGTTACTTCTACTTTACTTAGTATTTGCCTGGTATTATTGCTTTCCACATTTATACCTACTCAATTATTAACAAAAAAATTATTAGGATGAATTATTGGCATTTTTAATGCCTTCTGTTGACATTTCCATTACAGATCTATCTCAAGGCTAAACAGATTCTGACAATGGTACTTTATGAGAGAAATAAATTGCCCTTCTGTAATTTTTTTTGCTTTCCAATGTATTTTTTCATAGGCTAACTTAAAACATCAGCTTTAACAAAATCTTTACCTCAAAAATACAAATGAAACTCCACCTCTTACATGGTCTTTTCTTTTCCAATAACTTCAGAAATAGAAGAGTCGGCATCTTTCAGGTTGTTCTGAGGCATATCAATGGCATCATCTACATGGCAGGTATCACACGAAATTACATGAATTATGCTCTACTTGGCATCTGCCCCGATTTCAGTTTAAAACAAAGTGCAGCTTCTCCCACACAGCATCCTGATTAAACAAATAAACTATGGTGCTGACTGCAAATGTACACACCAGACTGTAAAAAATGAACAGATACAATGGCCAAATCTGTATTTAATTTTAATTAAATTTCATTCTGTAGCTCAATTAATCCACAACTCCAAATGTCAGCAGGGCTTAGGCAAATGGAATGACATCTGCTAGACTGCACACTGA
Source organism: Drymodes brunneopygia (assembly GCA_013400955.1). Lineage (NCBI taxonomy): Eukaryota > Metazoa > Chordata > Aves > Passeriformes > Petroicidae > Drymodes > Drymodes brunneopygia. The sequence continues at coordinate 34,840 of VZTZ01029896.1, read as the reverse complement.
CTATAAAACTTTCAGTGCATGCTAGAGCTCTGGAAATGTACCAGGAGAAAAAGAAAAAGAAATGTTCTTAATAAATATATATCAATGTGCATAAGTCTAATTTCAACAGAACATAGGAAAGATGCTTGATAGAAAACCTGGGAAAGATTCTTTATTTTACAACTCTGGCTAATAATACTGCATATCTAAAACTGAATACAGTGTGTTCACAATTCCATTGTGAATATGTTATTACTAGTGGATACTAGTAATAACATATTCACAATGGAATTGTGTTATTTTTAAGTATCTACTAGGAGATATCTTGTAGCATCCTGCGTAACTAAAAGAAATCATATTGTAAACACTCAATTTATTATTAATATAAGTATGTATCTGCATAGAAGTATTATCCAGAAGTTTCTGCTCATGTTTGAGAGCTATAGGAAGACATTATTTCTGTCACAGAGAAACTGATGCACATTTTTAACAGCATTAAAGTACTTCAATGGTAACCTGACATCTAAATATGTTTACAGTGCCAGCCACATGACAGGTGGATTAGAAGAGAAGTTGAAGAATTTGAGGGAGGGAAGAAAAAAAGACACTAACAGCTAAAGTAACTTCACAGATTTTCTTAGTCACACTGCCATCTTGATACTCGTGTTAGTCTTTCATTTATTTTTATCTCTTTTTTTCATTCTAAAAGACTAGTCCCATCTTAGCCATAAGTTTGGACTGACTTTTATGACAAATGACAGATAAAAGCAGGTAGGGCTAAGGGACCTTGGGATGCAGCCTATATATATCTGAGATTAGGGAGAGGTTTCTGTAGTAATGGTTGTGAGCTAAACAACGGATTGTTAATATTTCTACCCAATTCAATTGACTTTATATAAAATACACAGCCAAGGCAAAAAGCAAAAATAAAAGGAAAAGCCTGTACGCATTTCACAGTACTTTATGAATAAAAACTTATTAAGATTACTCAATTTTCCAAATACTGACCATGGCTTTGATCAAAAAATATAAAATAATGCTGAACTGCAGGATAATGGATGTTCTGTCATAAGATCTGATTCTGCAAATACTTATTTGCAGAAAATACTTATTTTTAAAATTATGTCAGTCACATAATGTGTTTACAGGACAGACCCTGTCATTTATTTTTCAATTTACTGATCTCTGTAATTGTTTCCTCCCCCTACTGATAACCAAGTCAGCGAGCATGGGAAAAGTGAAATGGAAGCTTCCATGTTTTTTCAAATTATCATTACAAGTCCTTCCAGCATTATTAACTGTGGCTTGTGCAGCTCTTGCATATTTTTGATGGTTGTAAAATTATCAAGTGAAACAAGGAATATATAAAATTATGTACTGAAAATTGAACTCCATTCTTCAAACACCTATTTTTTATTCAGGTGGGTAGATTATATGGCTTTAATAAAAAAACCAAAAAAACCAGAAGATATAGACAATTTTGAGGACTACATTCCTGTCAAATAATCCAATTATTTCTATTCCTTTTGCCCTTTTGCCCATAAATCTTGAGCTTATTTTATGTCAAATGCATTCAAGAGATATATTTAAATTTCAGTCATTGAACTAAACAAATCTATATATGATTATATGCAATTTTAATTATCATCATTATATAATTAACTGAAGTACTGTCTAAAGTTCCTAAACTTATTTTTATCTTTCCTTTATTTTTGCTTTAGCAAAGGCTCTCATTGTTAGAGAGCATTCCTCTAAAATATGAGCCTGCTCTAGAGCTATTTTTATCTGTTGATCCTATTCAACATAGTTTTAACAAATTTAGGATCTCTGTCTAACAGAACAGTTCATAATGGCCTAACATTTAAACAATATGGCTTCACCATATTTTAGATACCTGTTAGCAACAAATGTTTTTATTTTTATGACTATATGTAAGGGTGATATCTTCAAACACTATACAGATATATCTTAGAAAAAATATTAATATACACTTAAATACAAATAATTTATTCTTACAACTATAGATCCATGCAAAGTATTTAACTATTTGGATTTTGTCCTTGTGGCTACATAAACACATAATTAACAGTTCAGAGTTTCCTCTATGGAATTCAAAAGACATGGACCCCAACACCATGGAAATCAATGCTGAAACAGCCTTTCACATTAAAAACATTAAGGTTTGACCTCAGAATCCCTAAATTTAACTTTCAGGTCTATATTAGTCTAATTCTACTGTCTGTAGATCTACCCCCTCATCCCCACTGACAATGTCAGACAATGGTACGTTGACTATTGAAATAACCATGATATGGGTTTTTTGAAGGAAATGAATGTGATGTCATGAGACCACCAGGTGGAACACCTTTGAGCCTGACAAGTATCAGCTTTTAGGTACAGCATGGCAGAACAGCCCAAGAACGGATCTCACTGACACTGATTTAGCAATGCACCTTGGTATGTCACAGTTGATTCTGTAATTTTCTTTCCACTGTGGTTTTGCTGTAATACTATAGTCAATTTTACCCTTTGTGTTGCATTATTTCTGCATCCCTTTTTCATTTTTTTTAGAGCATTATATTTCTCTCTTTCTCTTTTGAGGGATTTCTTTTAATCTTCTGACTTCTTATTTCCAGGAATATGCAAGCAAACTCTTTAAAAAGTTCTATTTCAAAACGGACTTAATCACTTTGGAAGCTTTTTGTTAGCACTATTACAAAATTATTCCATTGTTAGAAAATCAAGGAAAATTTTGTTTGGAATTTTCTAGAGGCTCATAATTCAGAACTGGGAAAGTTTAACGACAACAAAAGAAAACAAATGTAATAAAAGCACCTATCTTCAAGGTTCATCCCAAGGATGATCAGGCAACTGTTTCCCTGAATATCCAAAAATTTCTCAGCTTGAGCACCTTAGTGTCACTGCACACCTGCATCCAACTGGGATCCAAACTGCCCCCTCTTCCATCACATATATTCACATTAAACATAATGCTTCTATAAAAGCATAATGCTCAGGAACACTGATTTTATGGAGCACAGCGTGTCTCCCAAAACAAGCACAAAATAAATGCTTTACTGGAACAGCAGCTAAGATAGTTAACAAACCACTTTCATTTTTACCTTGTGTCACAACACTGCAGTACACATAAATAAACATGTTCAGTTATTCAGCCTCCTCTGTGACAGTCAGCAGATTGCTTATTAGTGCTACACACCAAGTACAATATTCAGATGTGTGCCTAGTTGTTCTCTTTCTTAAGTAGGAAAATTGTGAGCTATCCAAGTGACGGGGAAACCTGGATCATATCCATCCTCATTGCTCCAGCCATCAGCAGACGTAAAGGAAGAACCTATTAAAGGCTACAAGAATTGCAGTGTCTATTCAAGTGAATATTCCCAGGGCTTCAACTTTTGATATCCAAAAAGCTGCTCCGCCACATCTCCTGCTGTTGGTGTCACTGTAAAATTTCAGGTAATGAGGTAAGGGGCACACTTAGGTTCTTTATACATCAAGATGAGGAAAATTAATTTTAATGCTACAAAGATGGGAGTACTGGCACAGACAGCCACTAAATACTTCCAGATGCTCTACTGTCCTGGAATCTGGAATGGGAATCCTGTAGTAAACACTGCAATTCAGAGCAGTTTCTTATGTTCCATTAGTGCAAAGGGGGCATGGGGTGCTAGATATAGATTTTTAGGAAAAATAAAGTGTAAGTGAAAACAAGATACTTCTCTACAGTAACTGCAACAAATAATATTGCTCAGGGGAAAAAAAAGTGAATAAATATGTTTCTGGAAGAAGTGTGGTAGGTTCATCATCATGATAATACTGTGCTATCAAGGTCAAACTCCCAAACAGATTTTTGGTTTTACAGCATAATTCTACTTCCTAGTTCACAGCTGATCAGAGAAGATGTAACTTGCGAACAAATACTAACACTTATTGTTCTTTTTATTTATCCTTTGACTGTTACGTGTGGACAATGAAGCTCATGTAAACTAAAAATTAATATGGAAAATTAAAAACTTTTGCATTAAACATTTTCCTACTTACAGTCTTTTGTGAACTTGTCTTTTTTTAAAGATAGAAAGGAAAGATAAGAGTTCATGGCTCCAGGTGCTTATTTTTTCTAGGTAAATTATGTTTAATATTCTGATTTTACTTCTTGAACAGAAAATAAAATTGTCAAAGGCTATTTTGAATGAAATAATTTTATTTTCAGACTCTGTAACAAACATATCTGGGAGAGCTACAGTTTGCCATTAGATATGCAGGTACCACAGTGCCATTTTTATCGATAAGATGGACAATTTTACTTCTCAGTAATAGAATTCAATAATGATTTTCAAACTACTGACCCTGTTAAAAAACTTCAGAAGGACTATAGCTTCTGAATATATATATATAAATATATGAATATATATATAAATCTATAAATATATCTTTGAAATCAAGTTTAAAAAATTGTAATATTTCAAATCCAAAGATCTTTTCAGAACCATGAATCAAATTTTATAATCCTGTAAGGTAAATATTAAAAGAAAGGTTGCATACTACAATTGTCTGATTTTTTCATGTGAAAACAACTGATCTGTAAAACAAAACAAATACATTTCCTAATTACTAATACCATCATTTCCTAATTATTAATACCATCATTTGTAGACTGGCTAGGTCACATCTAGAATATAAAAACTACATTAAAAAGTTGTAATTTGTCTTTTCTTCAATTCCATCATTATTAGAAGTGAAATTAATGTAATTGTAGCATCTAATGTTTAGTAGGAAAGCTACAAATCTTTACAGAATGTAAAACAACCACGCATAAATCTCAAGCCATGTAAGTAATCTAAAGAACATAATAGCTCATTTGTAAGCTTTTCTCTGATTAAATTTTACTCCTTCAGATTCTTGTTGTTTAGATAATTTTTTATCCAAACTTCAAGGAACAAGTTTTGATTTTACTCTATGAGCGATGCTCTAAATCCATGAGTTGTACAAATTTCTAGACAGACAAAGCACTTGTAATCCACCTGCCACTGACTGTCAAGTTTCTGCCACTGTCAGTGTGAAAATCAGAAGGAATATCACCAACTGATGCAGAGACAGATAGAATAAACACCTAATTTTCAGTTTCAAACTCACCATGTAGCTGCCATTATGCATTTTCTCAAACAAATTTTTACACTAAATATGCATATGTAAAAAAAAGGAAAAAAAGAAAAATTATTTTAATGAGTCACGTGAAAACTGAACTTCACTATTCACAATAGGACAAAAACACATATAACTCTCATATTGACTCCACAAGTCATTGCCTCTTAACTCAGGATATTGTTTTATTAGTGTTAGATCTCTAAAAAGGAAACAAACTGGGAAAGGAAAATAAAAAAAGGAAAGTTTGAAAGTGTCTCTGCTCTGTAGGTGTAGACACAAGAAGTTTATTGCTGTTTTAAGGGCAAATTATATTCATTATTTGTCCAATCTCCACACCTTGCAGACTCTACTAATGTTATTCTTTCCTCTCCATCCAGAATTAATC
>VZTZ01029896.1:0-29026 GCA_013400955.1 Drymodes brunneopygia | reverse complement strand
ATTTTCAGACTCTGTAACAAACATATCTGGGAGAGCTACAGTTTGCCATTAGATATGCAGGTACCACAGTGCCATTTTTATCGATAAGATGGACAATTTTACTTCTCAGTAATAGAATTCAATAATGATTTTCAAACTACTGACCCTGTTAAAAAACTTCAGAAGGACTATAGCTTCTGAATATATATATATAAATATATGAATATATATATAAATCTATAAATATATCTTTGAAATCAAGTTTAAAAAATTGTAATATTTCAAATCCAAAGATCTTTTCAGAACCATGAATCAAATTTTATAATCCTGTAAGGTAAATATTAAAAGAAAGGTTGCATACTACAATTGTCTGATTTTTTCATGTGAAAACAACTGATCTGTAAAACAAAACAAATACATTTCCTAATTACTAATACCATCATTTCCTAATTATTAATACCATCATTTGTAGACTGGCTAGGTCACATCTAGAATATAAAAACTACATTAAAAAGTTGTAATTTGTCTTTTCTTCAATTCCATCATTATTAGAAGTGAAATTAATGTAATTGTAGCATCTAATGTTTAGTAGGAAAGCTACAAATCTTTACAGAATGTAAAACAACCACGCATAAATCTCAAGCCATGTAAGTAATCTAAAGAACATAATAGCTCATTTGTAAGCTTTTCTCTGATTAAATTTTACTCCTTCAGATTCTTGTTGTTTAGATAATTTTTTATCCAAACTTCAAGGAACAAGTTTTGATTTTACTCTATGAGCGATGCTCTAAATCCATGAGTTGTACAAATTTCTAGACAGACAAAGCACTTGTAATCCACCTGCCACTGACTGTCAAGTTTCTGCCACTGTCAGTGTGAAAATCAGAAGGAATATCACCAACTGATGCAGAGACAGATAGAATAAACACCTAATTTTCAGTTTCAAACTCACCATGTAGCTGCCATTATGCATTTTCTCAAACAAATTTTTACACTAAATATGCATATGTAAAAAAAAGGAAAAAAAGAAAAATTATTTTAATGAGTCACGTGAAAACTGAACTTCACTATTCACAATAGGACAAAAACACATATAACTCTCATATTGACTCCACAAGTCATTGCCTCTTAACTCAGGATATTGTTTTATTAGTGTTAGATCTCTAAAAAGGAAACAAACTGGGAAAGGAAAATAAAAAAAGGAAAGTTTGAAAGTGTCTCTGCTCTGTAGGTGTAGACACAAGAAGTTTATTGCTGTTTTAAGGGCAAATTATATTCATTATTTGTCCAATCTCCACACCTTGCAGACTCTACTAATGTTATTCTTTCCTCTCCATCCAGAATTAATCTTTCTTCTTGATTTGCAAAAGAAAATCAAGTTCAAGTGAATCTTCACAGTGGAATCATTTAAAGTGATGCAGTTTAAAAGCTGCAGATTTGGTCTTTGAATAACAGATAACTTTCATGACATCTGTCCTTCTTTAAAAATAGAGGTGTGTAAATATATGTGTATTCATACACACATAGTTTGAAGTCAGTAAAAAGATACTCAAGTCATAAACAATGTCTAAAATAACTAGTAAAATGAGACTGTAAAGTACAGTGCTACACATTACAACAGCGAAAAAAGATCATCAGTTTGAAAGAAAAAAAGACACCCACAGAACTCTGAGCAGAGTGAACTGATGCTAAAAAAGATTTTAAATTCTGTTTGCCGCTATGACTTTCTCAACATTAATTTCTAGTGTTCAATCTTAGCCTTCTTTCTTTAAGCAAGTTTCTCATCATTGAACAATCTGCTTAATTTTATAGTCTGGATGTGTGCTGGAAAGAAGTTACCTATTTGTACTCATGGTAGAAAATTATGCAGTTTGCTCCAATACCTGAATGCAAAGATGTTAAATGTTGTTGTGTAGAAATTGTTTTATGGACAGGAAATTCTTATTCTTACCTAACACAGTGCAACAACATCAAAGGACACAGTATCTAGAGACTGCTAGGAGAAATTAGCTATACAGAGCTCAAACTAAGGTGAAACTAATAAAACAATGCAAAAGCAAGAACAGGTAACACTAGCATTTCAGTCATGAGAGACTTTTAAAGAGAATATTTCCCTATCATGTTAGAGCTGTGACCTATACAAAAAGACAGACATAATAAGGCCACCAGTCCAATTGTAGCAAAGCTTCCATTATGAAGAAGGAAGGAATATAAAGGAATTTATACAAGAACCCATTTTTTATGCACACCTTCTGAGGACAAAGAACTTACCAAAACCTCGGTGACCCAAAAGTTGCCATCAAAGCTGTGCAGGCAAATCTGTCCTTTCCCCATATGAAATTTGTTGGGTTATGAGGATGTCCTTCATCCAGGAAATGGTCAGTGTGAATATGGCTAGCAGACGAGTTCTCTCTGGTAGTAAGATTCATACACTGACTATTACACCTTTTTTTCCATGTTTCTTCTGAGTAGCTGTTAATAACACTTATTCCACTTAGTCTTGAAACTGTTGGCTAACTATGCAGAGGAAGCACAAGAGCTTGAAAAACACTCATCACAATTCTATGTAAGTACAGTGACCTCGCAAGAAAATGTTTTATATGGAACAAGTACCTCGCATTACAGATGCCATCACTGGTCCTTATCCCCAGCTATAACAATAAAATATTATTCTGTCTCCAGAGGTTTGTCTGAAGAATCTTTCTACCAGAAACAGATCCAAACAAAATGTTGGATACAATTAAATTCGAATGAGTGACTCTGTAATATGGCCCTTGAGTTACGTTGGGCATACTACATGGTGTTCACATACTCTTTTACATCAGAAAGCAAGACTCGCTGGAAGACTTACTAACATCTTGTTAGAACTACCACAAATTCTTTCTACTGAGGATCAAACATGTATCGTATACTCTCAATATGCCAGCTCCTTGCTGGACAATAAATGAAAAGTAGAAAACCTAAAGTTTCTTAAAATCGTATTTTTTAACCATACTAATAGCAAAATATACAGAAATACAAACTTCCTGAGGATTTTTCTAGAGAGACAGTTGTTTGTGGCATGATAAGGACAACATCAAAACACATTCCCCTCCAAATTAATAAATAACTATAAAACTATAATCTTTGCCTCTGAAGGTGAACCTTGATTTCAAGAACAAAAAAAAATTACACTCATAAAAATTAGGTAAGGACAAATTGGCTCTGTTATATTGTATGCTTAATGTGACAAAGGATGTCTCAACTGTAAATATGCATGTTTTATTAAAATAAAGAAATAAAATTAAATAAATTTTAAAGTACTTTCGAATCTTGTTTATATTATTAATAGCACCGTGAAAATAATACTATTAAACACAGTATGTAATAAAACACATTTAAACGTCTGAGGTATAAAGGTTATTTCTCATTTATACCTTATTAGATGCTTCCCTTTCTTCCACAACACTGTTCATCTGGCTTACACCTCATGCTCAAGTCATGCAGATTGGAGCTGACTCTCAATTACACAAAGTCTTTCTCCAAAGATGACAGACCAAATACAGTAGAGATAAAATACATCAAGGTTTAAAATAGGTCCGTTCAGCCCCACTGCCACTTCATCATGAAATGATATAATTCACTGATGCCTCTGCCTAGCCTAACATATGTTCTATTCACAGCCTGCGTCACTCTTCATTTGTAATTCTTTCCCTTTTTTTCCCCTCATCTTGTAATACTTTGCTTGGTTGAAGACAAATACTGAAAGGAAAAAAGAGTATTATCATATGATGACCTGTTCCAGGGTGTTAAGTCCCTGTCAAGGTTTGATTTTAACATGGGGTATTGATGACAGTACATGAATTCAGGCATCATGTCTGGAATTAGACTATATTAATTATCACTTGAGTGCAGTAGGCATGAAAGTGCTGTTTCATTGACTAAAAGGATTTGACTGAATAAAAATCCATTTCTCATCTGGTTGCTTATGGATAAAGACATTTTTTCTCTTTGCAGCGGATTTTTCTTTATTAAATATGATATTTATAAGATTGAATAGACTGTCTCATTCAACCACAGATATAAATATTTTTAAACAAAAATATTAAATCTATTGTTTTCCTGACAACTGCTTATATATCAAATTTTACAGTTTAGTCATTACATAGAAAATATAAAATGTATATAAAAATGCATATGTATGTAATAGAATATTATTTTAAAATGTAAAATTACAAAAGATTAATTGCTCTTTTATAAAAAATTAATTTTTATAATGACATGTAGGTGAAAAATAACCTATAATTTTATTTCCACTTAGTAAGAAAATGAATTTTTATGCTGGGAATTATTCTTTATTTTCATGTAATCAAAAAATGAAGTTTAAATCATTAAAAAACCCTAGGTCAGCGTAACCTAGTTACCTAGAAAAATTCTACTTTATAGCTCTTACTATGTAAACCACAACTTACCTATAGAGAAACTGGAAGGAGATCTGAACTTTAAAGTGTAAATATCCACAGAGACAGGTAAACCAGCATAAGGTAATATAATTATACTAAAATATTTAGCCATGTAGTTTTGTTTAAATTTATCATTTTCAATTACCACCCAGAAATATGTGTTTCTCACTTTATGTTATGTGCTAGCTGTCTCATGTATTTGCATTGCCATAGCAAGGTGCCAGGAAACATCACCGCATGACAGCCACTGCACAGATGTTGCTCATGGCATATAAATTTTCTCTTAGTGTACTAGAGATTCTTTCACCCCCTTTTTAGCATCCAGCTATCCAGCTGTGCTGGGAGATGATGTTGGGGCAAACGGAAGCTAGAAGGGTTGGACTTACTGGAGAGCAGTGTACTTAACTGCTAACACCGGCTGTGGGTATGCAGGATAATTAGAATTATGAATATTTTTATTAGCTATGTTTAATCAGCCATGCACCTTGTATCTATCTACTGATAGTATCTACTGATATGCACGTTATGTCTATCTACTTTCTTTATCTGTATTTATAGTTTTCTTCAGAGACTCTAAATGGAAGAGAACCATATGAGGCTGTTCATTTTTAAAATCATGCTATACGATTAGAGATCGGAGGAAATGGAAGAAACTGCTTCTTACTTTAGTAAATATCAATTAAGTATGGGTAGACCCACCAATCAACAGCAAAATAAACACATTGAAACATTCCAAACCTTTTAAATAATGCTTAATCACAGTACTGAACTGTCACTAGCTGACCTAGATGACCCTAGGCATCAAGTGACCCAAGATCACATATTCCACGTCTCTCTCTTTGTCAAACCACGCAAGTTTGCTTTTTCTTAAAGACCTGCAGCCAGAAAATGGAATTTGTGTGTTCTACGGCAGGGGAGGGATGTTAGGTCCCTTTTAAAACAGGGAACAGACACATGAGGCTCTCTCATTTGTTCTCTCTGGGCTCTGCAGAGTTCTGCAATACTTCCATTGCTGCTGCGTTTGCCAAGGGAGGGGGGCCCAGAGGTACCCACCACCATGGATCATAGCAATTCTGCAAGCTCCAGCTGCTGCCAGCATCCACCAGCACTTTCTTACTCTTTCTTACTCTGAAGTGCATTGTAGAGAAAAAGCCTGCCCAGCCGTGACACAGAGCCTGTGCACCAGCACCTCGGCAGCACTGACTCATTTTGAACAAAAATAGGTTTTCCAGGGTTTTGTTTTTGCCCTGCTCCCTGCTGTTCTGTTTGTTTGGGATTTTGGTTTCTTGAACTGTGGAGGCTTGTATTTCTTGGGCTTTGCTGTTTTCTTTTAGTAAACTGTCATTTTTTCACCTACATATTTTTGCATTTGTCTCTCCTTATTGGTAAGAGGGGAGAGGTTGAAAACAAAGGGAAGGTAACTTATTTCCGTGTCTCCATCTGTAAAATGGCCTTAAAATAAGACATCAACTACAGAGATCAGCTTTAGCTAGATCTAAAGAATCTTTAAAGGATTAAAAATTATAGCCACGGAGAGAAGTACACTGACTTATACCTTTCCAGATGTTTCAATAAGCAATAAGCTGATAACTTTCTGTAAAGGGATTAGCCAGATGATGACGCTGATTAAGGCAGCATCAGAAATGCATTCACAAATCACAACGATCAGGTAGGCGTGAACATCTTGTACTGCCACAGCAGATAATGCAGAAATTTTTGGTTTTAAGTCAGGTAAGTTTTATGGACAGTATTTAAGCTTCAAACAAAGAATCAACAGTTAGTGTTCTGTGTTTGGCAGGAAGGAGTAGTCAGCCTATTTACAATTCTCTTCTTTCTACTACTTGATTTCCCTTCCCTTTCCAGGCCACAAATACCAGCAGGCAGTAACTCTTTGCTTACTCTTATCTAGCAGGTTGTAATTAGTTCCTCTTGCAATCCTTTCCTAAGCCTCTGTCTTCTCTCACTCTTACTACCCTTGCCCAAGGAGCTCATTCTACCTTCCCTGAAATGACTTCCAGACTGTGACTGTATCTGAGCTATGCTGAGCATTGCATAGGAATGATAACAGTTGAAGCAAGAATGACAGTATCCAAGAACTAAAAAAAAAAAAAAAAAACCCCAAACCCCAACATGTAAACATGTAGGGCAATATTTTCATAATTTTGGAATATATGAAAGACAAAAAAGTTGAGACTGCTTTCCCTTCTAGAGGAGCATGGCATGACAAGTGGCAGATTAGAGTGATTATGCTTGCTCTGTCTTCTCCATTGCATGATCCCTACTAAAAAAATTTTTGTCCCCTTCCTTTTTCTCCTCCAGTTATTTGGTTTGCACAAATTCTTTGTCTTACAATTCTTGCACATTAGAAGCCAACTGCTTGATCCCTGCTTTAGAACAGTATCTACAGAAAAGTATGATGTGAATGAATGGCACTTTTCATTCAAGTCAAAAGAAAGCCAGAGAGCTTACTGTACAAAACTGAGGTTGATTGACAACAAAACGCTGCATAGGTTATGCAAAATCAGGGAGGCTACAATGTGGGAATGAATGAATGGAAGCTGTGTGTTGAATGGGTGACTCACCACACCTACACCCTGCAGTGAGGTGCTTGCAAATATCTTAAGAACAGCCTCAGTAAAACATCATTATGCCAATGGTTAAACTCCATCAAACCCTAGGAAACTACAGGGATTATTTTAATACTTCTAAGTGTAATTATGGGCATTGTTTTAAAATACTTTTCCTTAAATACCAACTGCAATCTGCTACCTCAGAAAAACTGTCAGTAGAGCTCCCTGCTTATTTGGATGACTCAGTAATCAAATGAAATCACATTATCTTTGATCTTTTCTTTAAAGTGATGTAATTAAGAAACTTATGATTTGGGAGCAACATCTTTTAGCTTGCAGCTGTCTTCTATGAATATTTACAACATATCCATCTTTGTATGGATAATATAATCATTGCTTCCTGATGAGAAGTAACACATTTTTGTATCTTTCATGAAGTAAAAGGCACATGGTATTCAACAAGCACTTCTACAGAGGCTTGGTTTGGGGTAAGAAACAAAAGTAAACATCCATCAAGACAGCCTAAAAGAAAACACATTCAGACTGCTTCAAAATGTCTGAACCCAGCACTATTACAGTTGTGGAAACATTGAAGAAAAAAATAAAGATCAAACCAGGAATAAACAAGAGCAGTCACAACTCATTCTCGTGGGACCTGCCCTAGAAATGAATCTGCACCTGAGACACAAATACACCAGATCTTCAGGGCTCACAAAAAATTATGCACTTGAGATGCTAATCTAGACTCCATTAAATATACTAGCATTGTTACTAATATTGCTATTAAATACCCAATATAAAAAAGAACTCTTTACCAGATATATCATGAAAGGGAAAACATGCCATCAGTGTCCCACACGCAGCACAGAACACAGGACATTCTTATTTGCATGAAAAGTGGAGCTGGGAAAGTCCACGTAATACATTTTCTTCTGATGACTTCTCCTTGATTCTAAAGATATTAGATATTACCACTTCCAGCATTTTGCACTACAATTGGGTTATGAGGATGTCCTCATGTGAACATTTAAATTTATTAATCTACATCTAAGTAAAAGGGTTTATGGGAGGACCAACAGAAAAATTTAACACACTGATTACCCTACTCAAAAGAAAACTGCTGGTGTATTTATGGGTCTTTTGCCCACAGTATAATACACATTTCATAGTAGTATATGAGACAGACAAGTACCATGTTTTCATGAAACTCAGGTTCCTGGCATGCTTCCTTTCTCATGATAAAATTACACTTATTTAAAGCTGCTCGATTTTGTATAGGCTGTTTGAACTGCTTATTACGATTCAAGACAGCCACATCTATTTGAAAATACTTCTGCACTGTGCAGGCAGGTGAATAATGATAGTTTGTGGACACTTGTTCCTCTGACACTTCTGACTTATTAGTATAGTCTAACAATATAAAATTTGAAGAACAATTAAATGATCTGAAAGTTATTCCGTAAGGCATTTCGAGACTATTAATTTTTTCACTGGCTAATGACAGGAAGATGGGGATGATTCTTAAAACAAGATTGGTAACACTCTGGGTAGAAAAAGATTATTATTTCTAGACCTGACATACTTGAATCTGTAGTGAACAGGCAACAACAGAACTCTTAACAGAAACCTGCATAAGTATGAAGCCTACAGCAGGGATGTCCTGAATTCCGAAACATAATCTGAGGTTTTATGCAAAATGTAAGCTTCAACATTTCACAATCCAAACCAAAGTATCTTCCCTGTTTTAAATTTCTATCATAAAATTATTTGCAAGTGGATACTATTGTTCTTATTTTTCCCTAGGCAGTCCTAACAAAAATGCACTATTTTACTGCCAGTAAAACTTTCAAAGTTCCTTCAATGAAAGTGAAAAAAAATGGTGGAAACCATGATAATATTTCAAAAGTTATGAAGAGAAGAACAACTGTACAGCAAAAACAAGAACAGAAATCAGGCTGGTTATTCAAGAACTTATTGCATATCTTTGAATGGTTAAGACTTACAAACCTGAGAAATAACTGATCTTACACTGAGGTAACCAAGGCAAAATTGCAGCACCAAGATCAGGTTGAAACATCAGATACTTTTACCTAAACTATTCCTATGAAGATTTTGAAAAACAAACAAATAAGAAGACAAACAAAAACTCAAAAGGATTTCCAACATCTATACAGTTCAAATACTTCCATACTTTATTATTTATAAGAGAGCATATCTTCTATATATGCCAATTCTTACTATTAAATCTTTGATCAAATCAAATAAGTCTTTAGCCATGAGAGGTCTATATCACTCAGAATGCCAGTTAATGAGCTGTCTTGGTTTCCAAACAAGTAGAAGTTTATGCATCTGCATTCTTATTTCCTTGCTTGGCATCTTAAAACTTTATAAACTAACTTCTGTCTCAAAGCAAGCAGACAGATGAATCCAGATGAAATGCTGAGTGCAGAGATCAAGATTCAGGACAGCCCAGTCCACCCGGATTAGCATAGCTGGTCAGAGATTGGTGCTATTAATGCCAAAGTTGGGGGTTTGATCCCCCTACAGGCCATTCACTTAAGTAGTTGGATTTCACCACCCTGTGGATCCCTTCCAACTCAGAATATTCTGTGGTTTTGAGACATTTTAAAGAGATTTTTCTCTCTCATGTCAAAATAATGGCCAAAGAGTATCCTCCCCTATGACAAGAAAATTAATTAGTGATTTAGGCTTGACCAGAAATCTCTGATTTAAATACATTCATTTGCTTGCTAAACAGTATTAAGGCCCATAAACTAAGGAGGTAAGAACCTATTGAATAAAGTAACACTGGCCTCAACCATAACCCTAATAACCTGTTTGTATGTATTTGGTGACATTTCATAAGCAGATACTTTTTTGAATTTACTGATATTCTATATTGAAGAAAAATTGTGACAAATTTGTGCACAAACAGCAGAACACCAAAGCAAGGATGCAATCATTTTCTCAAAAGCTGCATCAAAACTTCATTATAGGGCAAGATTACTTTATATCAGCCTCTGTTGCATCTGGAAAGGTCTATATCAAGAAGTTATTAATTTATTTTTTTTATCAATCAGGACAAGTTTTAGCTTATACCACAGCCAAACATCCACCATTATGTGAAATTATTATTCTGTTCTGAGCAGAACAGTAGAAGACTATTGAGGAAATCAAATATTCTCCCAAAATTGTTCTCCTATATGCTAATATTTTCAAAGTTTTTTACATGATCTCTTCAAATAATATTGTGCAACAGAAGGTTTCAGTCCAGTATTTGCCACGCTTACATCTTTCTGCTTTAAATCTGGGTAATAAATATCAACTACTGGTACTGAATGGAACATATTACTTCAGGAAAAAACTTTTCCTTTCTCTTTCAAAAATGAAGGATTGCCAAAATGAAAGTCTGGCAAAAATACACTGAGAATATACTAATTCGAGTTAACTGTGACTCACTATTAACCTTCCCTTTCTCAAACAAACTCCTAAAAAGCTTACTGAAAAGCCAAAAGAAATGGATCTAATGAATAATGTTATAGGCTCAGTGCAAATGGGACAGGCTGGTGGCTCTGCTGTGTAATTTTCTGTACCAGTGGAGAGGGCTTGACATTTATATTAATCTTGGTATGTCTCCACAGAATTAATGCTATTCCCATAATTCATAACACTATTGACTATAAATAATAGTTATCCCTCTTAAGAGAGCTTCATGAATTCCCTGTTAACTTACTAAAATGGAGCGAGTAATTTCTCAGAATGCCTCCTCTATTACTAGACAATACACTAAGCTCCAGAACTTTCTGTTGCTTCTCATTTCAGCATGCACCACCCATTCAATGATTTGGGAGAAATATCACAGAAGGAAGGACCAGCAGTATACTGATGATGCTGCAGTGTTACCTATCCATCACCACCTATAGCTATATCAATGTTGTCTATCAGCCAGCCAATGGATGAAATCAGATCAGAAATAGAGAGAGCGAGCGATCTGTGTGAAGGGGAATGAAGAGCATAACAGATGTGCAGAGAAAAAGCACTCCAAAGGATTCACAATGAATGTGAATGTGCATGGCTTCCTTTGCTTTAAGGGAGACATACAAAATATTGGTCAATTCAACTCACAGATTAGAATCCTGGGATTTTTCCCTGACCGTAAGTTTCAACCATTACCAATGCCTTCAGTTTCTTGTTGCTAGGAAACTTCTTCCAATCCTGGTGGACGATCATAAGATCATAGGAAAATTCAGGCTGGAGGGGACATTAGGAGGTCTTTAGTTCAACCTCCTGCTTAAAGCAGGGTCAGCCATCAGGTCAGACCAGGCTTATCCAAAAATGGCAAAATGAGTGATGTCCTAGCCTCATTACATCCACTCCTTGGCTAGACTATATGCAATAATTGGATACATTTTCATTCTAAAAACTGGCTAGTATAGTGCATTCTTCCTTAACAAGAAGTGCATTCTTTCCATTAGGGCTCTTAGCTGGTATATTCTTAAATATGAACATCTCCACTTGCCACAGTGGCTTCCCCTAGAGTCGTGATGTTCAAAGTCTGTTCAAATATTAAAAAGTTGTTAGTAGCCTACCTAAAAGACCGACTAAAGCCAGACAGTGGTCCTCTGACCTAAGGAAGCTCTAAGAAAAAGGGAAAAAAAGCTTTGGCATAGTCTGAGACTGCAAAATGCCTTCCCACAGGAACTACAGATCATCAGAAATCCCATCCCTTCTAGTATAAGTTCTATTCTGTGATATAATATTGTTATAATTAAGATGTATACTTATATAAACTTCTGTATGTAACAAACCATAGCTATATTGGTGCATGCATCCTGCTCCATAAATTTGCAGAGTTTATAAAATTTTTAAACAAAAAACCCCAAAACCAGTATTTCATTGAACACACATTTCCATTTGTAAAAGAATGGGGGAAGAAGCACACTTATTAGCTTCGTAGACTAATGACACCATACTAAAATGCTGGTTATGGTTTCAAAGCCATGATCTTCATCATATACCTTGGTTTTTATTGTCTTCCAGAAAAAAGCCCATATTCATTAGGAATAAAGATTTCACAACTGAAACTTTGAAATTCTTTGGCAGAAATGAAGCAATTTCCAAAGATAACCATTAGATATTAGAAATAGCATAGGTGGAACAGAAATGCACATTGAAATACTAGCTTTGCCCAACACTAGAGTCACTCAGACAAAGAAAAAACTGTAACCGTGAGGAATTAAACTATATTAACTTTGTATCCTAAAATGTACTGGCTTAACTTTTTCTTTACATATTTCAGTTCTGCAGTCATATGTTCCGGATAAGGAAAAAAATAATGTGAAAAATGAATAAATTCCTCATGTACTGACAATACACGTACTATGAAATTGAGAGCCAGGTTAACCTGTTACCTATCTAACTGGTTTATTCACATATTGAATAAAACTACCAGTATAACATGTTCAGCATCTTTCACCAATTTGATGTAATTAGTTGATATGAATGATGACAATGAATTCTTAAATCATATTTAATTTCTTTGCGTTTTTATGTGTCCATAATGATAGGCTCTTTTGCTAAACTTTTTGCAAAACAGACTGTGTAATAGCTAAATCCACTTCCAACATTATTAAGCATTTCTGTTTTCTTTTCCTTAGGAGCATCTTCATTCAACAAAAATTTAGTTTATTTCAACATCTGCAATTCATTATTGAAGTTTCTCTCATCTTAAAATTCAACTAGCTCCATTCCATTGTAGGAGTTATTGTCTACTTACACCACCATTTTTATTTCCAATTATGACAATTAATCACCAAGGAAATTTTAATTTAAATTGTGGCTTACAGAGACTGAAAATAGCTCAAGTATCTGCCAAGGATTTTTCATGCTAGCATGGAGGGAGAACTCAGAATAAGCAAAAATGGATTTGATGCCATCCATGGCTTTCTAATGTCTTATGCCTCATAAAATGACAAATATAATAAAAAAAACACATAACACATTCCTTTATGTTCTCCTTTGTCCTTATTATCACAAATCCTCCAAACTGATATTGATCTAATGATGAGATTCTCATTATTTTTTCCTGTGATGAAATAATTCCTATTCATAAAGACATAAGTGTCTTAGAAGATTTTCTAAAATGAAAGATCATATTGTAATAGAATATGAAGATACTGTAAATTTGTTCCAGAAATCCACAACAACTAAACTCTAATGTATTTACAAATACTATGGTTATACTATCACCTTTTCCACTTGTCTAATTTTTATCAATTGTACATACCTGTTGTCTCTTCTGAATGAGAATACAGATTGACAGTGTGTCAGTTTATTTAACTGCGACTTTTCACAGATTGCATTTTGATTTTAGGTATGACTCAGAGATCTCAATGCATATGTATTTTTAGAGAAATAACAGATGAAAAATTTTACTACTGGTTTACTTAAATTCATACAATTCCCTAGATCTTATGAAATCTCTCCATCAGAAAGCATTCTATCATGTTTTTTGTGTGTTTGTTGGTTCAAGTCAGAAAAAAAATCTCAGTACTCCCAAACTTTTTGTGAATAAACAGTTTGAACTGTGAATACCTATACTGGGCCACTACTGGGTTTTGGGACTGGACTGCTTTAATGGGCAGCTAGGAGGCATCACTGGCTCAGGCTGACATGATGCTGGAATAATGGGGAACTGGTGGGATGCGTTTGTTCTTGTTTCTCAGTTAAAAAAAAAACCTGTCTTCACATTTTCTACCTCTTCATTGTGTGTTCAGTTAAAGCTACTGGAAAGGCATCTCTTATGAATTGATATGATAATGTTACACAACATTTGCAGGCCTCTTTCAGAATTGCAACCTTATTGTAACATCCCAACAGAATAAATTCATAGTAAAATTTATCTGGTTAGTGCAGCCATGTTTACAGCAACACATCACCTAGCAATTAGGGCCAATTCTAACCTCATCCAAAAATTTGTATTTTACTTAAGGGTATCTGAATTATGGTGACTTAGCAGAATGGCCAAAAGAACTCAAACTAAAAAACCAAAAAAAACCAAAAAAACCCACCCACACAATATTTTCCCTATACTACTGCAGACTGACAGCTACAGGTTACAGATGTCTGATCTATCAGAAGGATTTCTGGCGTGGAAAAGACTGAAAATATAAGGACACTGGCTTAATTTTGAACTTCTCCTTTGAGATCTCTATGGCTTCAGTGGACAGATTTTCTCAAGACCTTTCAGCTCTGTTTTTAGGCTAAAACTGGCACATTGCTCATCAACTGAATAAAACATTTAATTGCACCTACGTAAGGGCATAATAGCTATTTTGATGGCACTTTAATACTTCTATACATCTCTGGATGGCTCTTCAAGGTAATCTAGCAAAATAATGGCAATTTAGGTACCTGTGCTAGAACCAGCTTCTAAACAAACTCTGAATTTCCTTGAGAGTGATAAAAGGAATTGCCTGTAGCAGAGGTCACAATGCAGACTACAGAATCCTTGTGGGGCTTTAGGCAAACACACCCCTAAAAGTCTATCTGAAGACCTATACATATACTGCATACTGCTTAAACAATTGAAGAGTTATCACAATAACAAACATGTACTTGGTTTATTGGTTTATTGCTAGAAGTACTTTTAAAAGCTCAGCATGCATATTAAAAGGCTGCTTCCTCTTTTTTTTTTTTTTTCGAAAACCATAAAAAAATTTGGAGTAGCAAGGGTGACCTCCAGTGTGCAATTAAGTTTATGTCATTACATCTTATATGTAACAAAATATTTTCTTGGCCTACTATTAATTTTGGTTATCCTAAAAAAGCAGTAATTTACTTTATTTCTTGTGCACAACAAAGAAATTCAAAACATTGCCTTCTGCTTTGAACTGTGATTTTCTGACAACATTTTGACCTTCTCTGTATTATAGGGAACAGTATAAAAAATAACTGCCTAAACAGAAAAACTAAAAAGTTTGCTTCTTGCTCCTGTCCAAATGCAGATTATCACAGTCTATATTTTTATTCTAGAATAAGAGTAACTAAAAAGAATTATTGTATTACAGAAACTTTTGCATTTTAAAAAGCCTAGAACATTACAGATTAATAGTGCCACTACTGTGTACAAAATACCTCAGCTCACAATTCAACTCACATACATTTCATTGCAAACCTGAGCAAATTTGAAAATATTCAGAAATTCTAACAAGTCAAAACTATCATGAGAATTTATGGAAACGATAGGTTCATGTCTCTTGGTAAGCTAATCATTAGGTACAACATCTAACAGACTCCATAAATACTAATATAGAGTATGATCTATTCAAGGAAAAAGTAAAGCTCATGTTCCAAAAGCTAAACTCATTACATTGATGAGTTGTGTCAGATGGATATCTTTGAATGAAATCTTTACTTAATGGGATGTCTTTAAATGAAAATAGAACAGACATCACCATTTATGAATTCAAAACTAAGAACATGATTGTTACATAAGTTTTTATTTCCACCATCAATACACAATTTAGCCTTTGATCACTATTTTTGAGGTGCTTTTTCTAATAAATTAGGGAGCATATTTTTAGCTAACTGCAAGGACACAAAAGATCTAATTATGGGTGCCGAATGGGGCTACTCAGTCAATGCAAGTGCCATTCAGGGTCTGTCAGTGTTCCTATTATACATCACTACTTTCAGAGGGTTGTAATGTGAAAGTTAAAATTTGGTTCAGGCTCATTCCTGGCACACTGCGCAAGGTGTCACACTAAATCTGTTTTGGTTTTTGGGTTTTTTCTTTTTATTAATTAAATTATCAAGACAGTAATTTCAACCCCGATCTACAGAGAAGGAAAGAGATAGTAGAATATACTTTTCTAAATAACAATAACATAAAAGCATCTTACTGCTTTAGAAACTTGAATGCTGCATACTGATTATCAAAACGAAGAAGAAAGACCACCAATGCAACATTAATTCAAAAAAAGGCCATTCCATGATTAAGGGTAGAGGAAGTCGGCCTTTAGGTTTCATCAATCAGCAGATTACATATTTGTACACAATCTTCAAAATAGTTCCTAATTCTTTCTCTGGCCTTCTTGCACGCTCTCTTATAAAGTACCTTTACCCTGAGCAGAAGTATGTAAATACCTTTATAGTATCGATCCTACACTTCACAATGTTTATTAAGTAGACAATCATAAAGTCAGAAACTGACTCTCTCTCCAGTAGAAAGTGGTGTGTCATAAACTCAAGGCATCAAGTCACACGCTGTTTGTGTGCTCACACCAACATCACCACGGCATGTTAGTGTCTCACACTAACACCGAGCATGCACATTATTCATGGTGCATGCCAAGTGCTCCATGGCTACAGCACACAGCAAACAGGCCACACACCGGCCTACTGCACTCTGGGGACACTAATTCAATATATTCTGTCAAGGTTAGGAAAGGTTTAAACAACAGCATATGAACAAATCCCTTCTTTCTTTTCAAGATGGACAGACCTCCTAGCATCTTCATTATGAACTCATAATTTTTTGCTCAAAGTAGTGCTTTTCTGAGCCAAATCAGGGCTAAAAGATGTTAAAGTAACTAAAAATGTCTTTAAAGTAGCATAATTAATATCTATTTCTTATAATACCTATTTATAACACAGACTCTCGTATCTTTGAGGAAAAGATTTTTATCTTTCACAAAACAGGGGTTTGAACTTGATGGAGTCTTAAACAATAAAATAATCCAGAAAAAGCAAGTACCTGTATTTATATTTTGTTTTTTACAACTCAGAATTGTTTATTTGGTAACAGGATAGAGAATGCAGGAAAACATGTCTTTCTAGTGTCTTTACAAGCTAGATGTTGTTTGACCTACAGGTTCTTGAAGTGTTCAATACTACAAAAAAAGCTGTAACTCAAAGACACAGGATTATAATAATCCATTTTGAACTTAGATATGGGTTGCTTTACTTTCATTTTACTAGTTTCTTTACTTTTATAGAGGCCCTGCAACTAAATATGTTCACAACATGAAAAAAAAAAACAAAACTGCATTCAGTATGTCACATAATGCTGAAATAAAATGCAATACAGAGAGTAATACATAATGCAGCTAAAACTGAGGACTGGTTCAAACCATTATGAGCTGTTTTAGAGCAACAGCTATAAGTTTAGGGAGTTTTAATTTAATTACACTATGAACTTCAGATTTCCTGCTGCATTATCTTAACACATGAGAAAATAAATGAAAATCAAAAGGTTGCTCAAAAACTTAGTTGGAGTACTTATGTTACCAGTAAATAAATACCCAGAGCAATTTTTGTGCATCCATCTTTCAGACAAGAAACATTTTTTTTCTGAACTAGGTTTATGTCTACCCATTGACTTAAACACAACATTTCAGCACTCTGCAGGTTTTTTAAGTGATGATCTCCCCTCACCCTCTATCTGTGTATCAGGAGACCATTTTATTTCACTCACAAAGAAATTCTCAAAGGGACTAGTATGTGTGGTAACATAGGAGCCAATATTGCAGCTATCAGTTTTCATACAGCCTGGCTGGACCTTTACATTAGAGCTGCCCCACATTTATTGTTCTTTCATTGCAGCTGTCAGCATTGCCTGACAGCGTATTACGAAATACATGGCTACAAAGTCAGTATCAATCAGGACATGATCATGCAGATAATAGTAGCAGACTATTGATAATAGACCTTAAATCAGATCATCATGTATGAGATTCTTAAAAGCAAGTAGCCTTGAGGGCCTTCCTGCTCACTCCTATCTGCTATAAAACTAACTAACAAAACACCTAAAAACTTCATAGGAAGTGTAATTAGCAACACTAAAAATAAGTAACAAAGTCCTATTAC
Source organism: Drymodes brunneopygia (assembly GCA_013400955.1). Taxonomy (NCBI): domain Eukaryota; kingdom Metazoa; phylum Chordata; class Aves; order Passeriformes; family Petroicidae; genus Drymodes; species Drymodes brunneopygia. Next base: position 11,166 of record VZTZ01029896.1, on the reverse strand, counting down.
TTTCTGCAAGTCAAGGTGAGAACAGAGATTCTCCCTAACTGTCCTCTAAATTATGTACGGTAGAAATAGTACACAATACCTGCCATTACACTAATGTACTTCCCCCTCCACTGGAAACAGCAGTTTTGTTGAGCTTTGAAACTCTCTCACTTCAAAAGCAATTCAACTTGATATGGCCATTTAACAAGGAGAATGGAAAATGTGTATAGTTTAGCAGCACTCTTCACCAAACTGAAAGCACCATGTTAAAAACAAAAGGATCTAATTTGTCCTAGACATAAATAATAAAACAAAACAAGAGTTGCATGCAAATTTAGTAACATAAAATTTTAGGTGATAAACAGAATGGAGCCTGGCTTCTTGTTTAGTATTCCTTAGTTATCACCATAATTGCTGAATGTCTGTCATCACCAGGAGAAGAAAAAAGTGTCTCTCTCAGCTGTTCCCCTGCTTGTTTTGTTCACTGTATTCTTGTAAAGTGGGAGAAAATAAGTGTCATTTAATGAATAGTGCTATTCTTTGTCTGACAGCTTCATATCTGTTAGGTGTAGGAGGCCTAGTACTTTCCTTTCTGATAATGTTTTTGACAGTGTGCTAAATTCCTCCCCCAAAAGGCCGGTGTATATATTCTGCTAAAAGAGGCTTCATCTATCCTGAATGAATGCCCTCTTTTAACCCCCTTCAGCTTCTGTTCTTACATTAATTGAGCTGATCAGATTGAGCATATGAATTTGTCTTTGATGTATTCATATGTTTAGTTGATGCTGCTTGCGCTCCCATTGGCAAGCAGGCAGAGCTCTCAGACAAATAGGGCTGTTTCCATAGTAACAAGCGATAGCTAGGGATCTCTTGAAAAATATTTTTATTTCAAAATTCAAACTGGAAAATTCTCACTGGATATGGGTCTAGTTCTAAATGTGTCATATTTAATGATGGATGCAATTAGGAATCCCACTAATGTTTTAAATAATAAATTAGGCTAATTTTCTGGGCCTGGCATGATGACATACAAATACTAAAAAGGCATCTCCCTTTTTTTATCCATGACAAAAGACTTATTAATTACTTTTGTTTTTAGGATTTCAAAACTAATTGAATGGTGAAATAGTCACATAGATGCCTGTGTGCTGGAGATGAGAAGCCTAGAGGTAAACTCTTTTTTAAAAAAAATACTTCAAGCTGCTTCGATACTTGGTTATTCCATGTAAAAGCAGGTGAAGAAATCATTACACAAATGCTATAGCAGTTGGTAAATCTCAAAGGGTGAAAAATGCCCATAGCCATTTTTAATTACTAAGCATGAAAAAGGAGAGATGTTGAAAATAAGTTTTTTAGATCCTTACAATCTGAGAATGCCAGAATTTTAGCTCTAATAAAATCTCATTTGAAATACAAGGGAACAATAAAAATACGGGGGTTGGGGGGGTGGGGGAAAGGGGAGGGAAGAAACAGAAAGGAAGGGGGAAAAAGGGGGCAAAAAGGGGGTTGATGATTAGACAATGATGGTTTGTAATTAAAATACGTATTTTGCATTAATCTGTCCTTAAAGTTTTTCCCTGAAAATTAGCTGCCTAACACTGGCTTTTAATGTACTGCCTGTCAACGTGCAGTAATAGAGTTCCAGAGTTCTGCTTCAACATGCGATTATACCACACTGAAATCCATTGATATTATCATGTTTTATGCTACTTTCAATTAGACATGTTCCATCTTGAGGGGTCAATCATTCGTATCTCAGCATTCAGGAAAATTCAGTTAAATGTTAAAAATTTGACAATTCCCTGAGAAATAAGGTTTTGTTTTAAGTACTTCGCTTGAAATCTACAATGCATCTGCAATTATCATAAGGAGAAAACAGTTTTAAGGAGTATAAGGGTCACGATCACACAGAACTCATCATATGTAGTGAAGAAAAACTTAAAATCTTCCACAATATTAATTCTAAGAGTATTATGTATGGATTTACATTCTCAAGGTGCTGCTGATTAGAAAAAGAAAAGCCCCTTTTCTGAATCTCCACTCTTCTCTCCTCTGCTAGTTTTCCAGGTAAGAAATTCTGTACATTTTAATGTGTACTACATTTTCAAAGACATTTTTTACAATACTTCAAATGTTCAAAGAAAAAAAAAATTCAATCATACTTAGTCACCCAACAGGAAATCATAGTTTTACTTAAATTTGATCATTGTCTTTGTTAGACTCACACTTTCAGTCTGGGAATATCTTTTATTAAATCAAGGGAAAACAAAGTCCGAGGCCATTATGAAAGCCCATTTAAGAGCAAAGCATACTGCTTTACCAGTTTGTTGTCTGCGAATCTTGTGAGATTACAAAATTGGGCTCTGGATTTACTTCAGATAATGCATTTTCAGTTCTTAACATAGATTCCTAATGTAGCTATTTTTTATTTTATTGCTTAAAAAAGAGACAAAAATTACATGATAAATCATTTTGTTCAATTTATTAAAGTGGTGCCTGTTTTAGAAATTTCTAGCATTATACTTCTGATCATGGTCAATTTAATCTTTTTTACTTCTATACATAGAAAGATCTAGGCTCCTGATACTTTTGAACTAAAAATTCTGCATTTTTTATAAAATAGGGGTTGCTTTATCTCAGAAAAAAAAATGTTTTGTACAATACCATGTCCTGTGAAGTAATATCTGTAATGGCTTTCCAATGCATAATCTTTCCATGCACCTCTTTATCAGAAAGAATGTAGTAAGAAAGTAATTTTTGGCCAATGTAAACACTAATAATAGTTAACAAAATGGAAGATACAACGTAATTTATTTTATCACCAGTAGCATTCATTAAATTGGAGGGAATAGTCATCTGACTGGACAATGATCAGAGCCATCACTTGGCTGGACATGGCCTTGAGTCTGACCAAAGAGCTGTGTGGACGTGTGTATCATGGGACTGTCACACACATCCCACCACATAAAGCAAAGGGTATCTGCCTTCCGCAAGTCTCGTTACAAACATAACTCGAGATTTAGGAACGGTGTTACCCACTTCAGTGCCCCCAGTGAGACCCTCCCAACCACACTGCTCTCTCTCACTTCCCCCTTTTCCCCTGCCCATCCCCCTGCAGAGGGATGGAGAGGAGAACTGGAAGCACAAATAGCAAAGACCATAGGTTGAGATAAGAACAATGTACTGAAAACAGCAATGAGAGAAGAAAACAAACAGAAACAAAATGACAGAAGGTATAAGAAAAGATATGGTTCCCATGCAAAAAACACTCCTTCATAATAGAAAATAGGAGAGGGGTCCCTCTGCCATGCTTTCTTGACTGGAAGGAACCCCTTCTTCCCAGAAGATAGTCCCTTTCCTCTGCCCCCAGCAATAATGTAAGGTGGTACAGAATAACATCCAGGTCCCAGCCATGCCCCCTCCCAGCTACAGCAAAAATTAACCCTGTCCTGGCGGCAACCAGGACAACATAGCTTCACAGTCCTTAACCTTAGTTTGAAATCACATAGATTTATCTTATCATGGTACAAAATCCAATAGTAACACTGCTAGCACATGAGACCAGATCTGAAAAGGCACATGAAGCTGTAATTTATTTAATGAATATAGGACTGAATATGTATTTTTTAAGTCTGAATCAGATCCCCTTCCTTTAGCAGAATATTAGTCTCTCAGTAGGGGAATACCTTACAGCAGTCAAAAGAAATGTTCAAAAATACATTATGCTAACTATTAGCAGCAATAATTCATTATACTTGAAAGGTATTTTAAATAGGATGGAAGATTATGAACTTATTCTGTACCAATGAAATCAATGTGTACTCTACAAAAAATACGTGGATGTGTAATTAACTAGGCTATTCCAAAACCAAATTATTTGGTTCGATTGAGCAGACACAAAAAATATTTAAATAATAGTAAAAGTCAAAATAAACACAATATGTATACAACAAAGGATCTGACACTTAAAAAAAAAAAGTTAGTCACTGGATAGATGGAGAAATTCAGATTTTAGACAGTAAAAGACTATAAGAGATGGTGATGATGCTCTTTTCAGGGCTTATTTTCTCTAATTTTATACTGGTGTTTTGCTCTAAGTCAGCTCCTTCTTGAACTTTTTGACTGAAAAAATTCATAACTATTAAAAATAGTAGAAGATATTACCGTAGCTGTTCATTGTGAAATACAACTACATAATTAAGATAAAAGCACCACAATTTACTTTTTTCCAAAATGATTTTGTGGAGACCAGCATGTCCATTAAAAGTTGCTATAACTTTCACCTTAAACATGGCTTTGTAATAACACTACACAGCCCACCCTATTTGGAGAAAAATCATCTAAACCAAAGATTAGTGGATTTTCTGAAGAGGGACTTTGGACAAGAGATGTGGTCATAATCTTGTTACAGTGGAATAAAAGATCCATTCACTATTAAAATGAATCCAAATCGATATTCAGCACTAAAATGAAAACCAATGGAAAGAATTGCCTTTCACAAAGAGCTATCAGAGAAGAACTCAAATCCATAACTTATATTCACCTAAACAACTGAGTTAGGAAAGAAATTACATGACACTGAATGCAGACTGCTGACAATACAGACCCTTTCAAGCATTAATAGGTTTTTAAAAGTGAGAATAGATGTTCACTTTGTAAAACAGAGTATAGTGTGAGCTTGAAGATACTCAAATGAGCCACCGATTTCTAATGATGCATATGACATTAATTCTTTGATGCAATATTAAAGAGATTCAAAATTGTCATATTTATTAGAAGACCATGGAAGTACAGGAGATACCATCCTTAGATGATGACCCTGTAAACTGCTAATCTGCATAGAATAGCACTGGATTTTTTTCAGCACACATTTACACTCAATTGCAATGTTTCCAATAAGGAAAAAAAACCCTGAGAAGTGCATTCCCAGCCTGCTTGACCCACATTTAAACTTGTATGATGCTGTGTATTCCAAACATAGTTAAAAGTATGTGGGAATGAGCAAGCAGAAGGAAAGGGCATAAAAAAATCTTGACATTAAAAACATATTTTATTATATGGTATTTTCAGTTCAGTGCAATTATACCTTCATACAATTTACTTAGCACTTACTTTACCTTTATATGATAACTTTTCTAATTTTCTTAGGGTAAAAACTTGGACTAAACCAGTCAGATATTTCTCATAAACCTTGAAAAAATGTTGAGATGCCCAATTCTGAAACACATTTTTTTCATGGATTAAATACACTGAAGTTACATGTCTGAACTTTAATCCAGAAAATATATCAACATAATTAAATACGTGTTTTAGGCTAACTATGTGCTTTACAGCTTTTTGGAATTGTCTTTCTCAGGCCCTCAGGGGCTAATTAAGTTTTTCCTTACCATTTCTTAAACTTTCATCCATTTTATGATATGAATTCTTATAAACTACAATGTAACATTTTAAATTTTTAGTCTATAAATAGGCTAAGATCCAAACAATATTTTAAAAATAGACTGTGTAGTAAACATATGGTTTTATCTTTATATCAAACATTTACTTCCTCAAAAGTATTTCAAGCCAATGGGAATTTTCATTCTTGTAGACTATGCAACAAGCTGTGTAGAGTATAGACACACTTTGCACTCCAGCTGTAGCAGTAAAATTACTGAAACTGTAATTGTCTTAATATTTAAATAATATATTAAAATTTAATTTTCAGCACCTGGAAGAATCTGTTTGTGTGCCAGCAAATGAGGTAGTTGGGCCTGGAGCTGCTATACATATGGGATTCAAAAACAACCTATCACAAATAATTACTAAGAGCAGCTGTACTCACGACACTACTCTTTTAAAAATCAGGTCAAAGTCGCCTCAATTCTTTTTCCTTTTTCAAGGATTTCTGCAAAACAGTTCTGTAGTTTTTATATTTTTGTCTTGATTTTTGTATGTTAAAATTTTTATACTGTTGATTCTTACAAGGGCAGTATCTGAGAGTTTTAGCTTTCCTGATATTCCAGGCATATAACAGTCGCAGGTTTCATGACAGATTACAAAAACATGCAATGTTCATTTTTCAATACATCTTTCAAGATTTTTATAGAATGGAAAGTAAATACTGTAATATGAAAATGCATTAGCTGATATACAACATACATGTGCTACATGCATATACACATGGTACTAGGTACAATTAAACATACACAAATATATATATATGCATACTATTTAAAAACAAAAGATATATCATGTGACTCACAAAAAAAGAACATTACTTGTCCTGTAGGCTTTCATTTATTTTTAAATTGACACTTTTAAGGTGGAAAGTATTTATTTTAAAAGAGTTTTCCAAATTATCTTTCTTGAGAACCACTTAGCTTTTAACTGATTTCCAGAAGTTGCTTTCTAGCAGCCACTACCAACTTTATGATCTTTTGTGAAGAAAAAAGCCTATGTACCATCTTTTATTATCTCATACCTTTTGAAAATTTATTTAGAATAACATAATACGAGATCACATTTTTTACCTCTAAGATAGGATTAATAATGTTTGCACTGGATCTGGAAATTCTTAAAAGTTCAGAAAGATTCAGCTAGAAGCCTTTCATTTATAATTTTAAAATATTCCAACCTGCATTCCTACACATTGAAGTAAAAAGACTCATAATGAAAACCATATATTTTATAATGACATACTGAGAAATAAAACACATTACCCCTTCAGGGGGAGAGACCCAAGCATTTATACTCTACTACCTTCAATCACTTGAATGCAAGTCATTCACACCACCACTATTGCTAACAAGGCATCTAATTTACGAAACAATGAATATTGAAATTACATTTAAAAGGTACAAATGACTGTCCAAAGAATGACACTGAAAAATATTAAGTAACAGCTCTACCTCAAGATAAGCCTCACAATTAAAGACTTTTAATGAAGAGAGCCTTCAAAGGCTAAATCAGGAGGCATTGATTAGATTGCTTCTAACTTTGTGTTTTGACACCTTCATCTTTCATGGCATTATATTGTCTCTGTGCATCTTACAAAGGAAGCATTTTACCAAGGCCACACATGAACAGGAGACAGCAGTGCTTATAATAGAGACTGTCAAGGGTGTGAGCCAAAATGGGTCTCATTTGGATTTCAAGTGAAGAAAACTCCTAATGCATTTCATTACAATGTATGTGAACCTCTGAAAAGAACGATGGATTGGGATTCTCATACCTATTAATTTATTGAAATGGATTCAGATTTTCTTGTATATCAAGAGGGACCATGTGTTTCAAGCAAGGTAACAATATTATAGTACCAAATAACTAAATATGCCATGATGAGGTATACCCTTCTGTGAGACAAAGAGGATGCAATTTTCTTGATAAGTGGGATTTGAGCTCAGAAATAAATCCTACAATGGGCTGGCAACAAATAAATATTCTTTGTTACTATCAGGTTTAAAGATATGATCAGGAAGCTATGCAATATAGGGATGGATTCCATCTTTGTTACTACAGCATGTTTTTACCATTTGAAATTGCATACCCTCCCTTCCCCCTGCCAAACTGTCATTCAGGTATTGACTCTTTATTTCATTGAGAGATTGAGTGATGTAATTTGGGTACCACCTACATAAGTCATCTTTTATTAAAAGATAACAGAACAGGATGCAGAAAAGTAAAAACATCCAAGAAAATTGAAATACATTGCAGATCAACTTAGCTCTAGAAAGATGCCACAGCTACTGTATCACCGATTTTCTTATTCACAGTACAAGAAGTTTATATAATACTTATTTGTCTTTTTCCCACTTCAACTTTGATAACAAAACCCATAATCTGCTATTCAAAAACTGTAAAATTCTGATTTAATACAGAGAACAGGATACAAAATCCTTTTGTATGCTAAATAATTTTACCATTATAACTATTAAAAATAAAGCATATGTTCTCGTTAACCTTAGAAGTGATTGATTGTGCTACACCAATAACATTCAGTAAGTTCAAAGCTCATCTATTTTTTATGGCAATCTTACAACCTGCTAGTTAAACTAAAGGTTAAATATACATAAAGTCTTAAAACAAGACAAAAGTATTCCATATGTATGTAGCTGATAAGCAGAGTACACAAACACATACATAAATCTGTTCACATTTAAAAACTCAGGGCCTTAAGAAATCCTCCATTGTCACACAAAGACTTCAAAGGTAGAGCAAAAGAGTTTGATATCGATGGAATATTAAGAAACGATGTTTATGAAGTTAGGAATTGCCTATTAAGCCCAGAACTCCACTGACATCACAATTACAACAGAAAGAAGTCATCAAAACCATAATCAGAGCTAAAGATGTGTTTGCATTCACAAATCAGCTCTCAACAAGCATTTTATTTGAAGTAAGAGGAAAGTCCAGGGCACATTCAACTTGTTTAATAACAATTATGAAAATACATTTATGCAAAAGTATATAACTTATTTATTTCTTTATGTATAACATATAAAAGCAGAAATGTAAGTGAAGTTTGTATATATATACGTACTCAGTATAAATTAAATAAACATAATCAAAATTTTCAGCATTTGAATCAGCATGATTTTTATACTTATATATCATGTGTTTAAGTGGTATATGCGAATGTGCCCAAGCAACAGAGAAATCAGCAAGAATCATACAAAACAAAATCAAATTCAATCTTGGCAACAAAGATTGCAGATGTCCACATACAACCCAAAACCACATAGCCACATATTTATTTTATTTTTTAAGAATAGTCATAATTAAATTAGAATGATGCATGTTCCATATTTTATCTTGACAGCTTCTGCATACTCAGGCAGAGCCCATTAAACACAAGCATACAGCAGCTTACTCGTTGAATTATGTATTTCAAGTACTTAAAATTACTAGGGATTTGACTAAGATCTGCACATGAATATATATTTTGGACTTAATTTTCTGCATTGGCATTTCTTTTTCTAAATATACTTTAAATTCTACCATGAACTCAGTTAAAATTAGGCTTTTCCAGTACCTAACAAAGGTAATAACATTATCTTTTAAATGTAAGCTTTATGACATTAGGAATAAACCCAACATTTTTCAATTGTAAAATCTGATCCATAAACTGAGTGATATACTTATGTTAATTTACCTTTAGAAGATATTATGTGTTGCTCACTTTTTTTTGACAGGGCTTCCATTCATACTGAAGACATGTTGAAAAACACTACATTTTCTCTCAATAAGGAAAATCATTTTATCCACTATCATGATCATTCTGCGTCAATAAAAAATCAATCATCAAATACTTATTTCCAAGCTCAACTTGTTCTACTCTGATTTATGCATGCTGCTCAAATCAGTTCAAATTCTTTCAATTCTACTTGGTATTCTTGGTGATGTTTTTAATAATATTTGACATTTTAAAAGAACAAGGAGAAAATAAAACTTTATACGTATTATAATAATTTTACACTTAGAAGTTTGTGATCTGGTAATGCTCAGAACCATAAGTTTTTATAAGAAAAAACCCCACCAAAATTAAATCTGTTATGTAGGTTTCAAAGTAATAAAGATCTGATTGAGCCCATTGAATAAGGCAATTGCATCGGTTGTCTAAATGGTAGCAATGTCAATGTCAGATATGTGGTTATCTTTTCATCTTGGCCTATTCTCAAATGTAAAAATCAAATGTTTGAAGGACATTTCACTGACCTGTTATGGCCTCTGTAACTCTCCAACACAATACTACTGTTCCTCATATAAGTGCCACATTTTGGATAAAAACCCACTTCATCAACGATGCCTTTGCGACATCTGGCGGTCCTTATTATATATAAACTTTAGATTTGTTTCTTTGTTGCGTGTTTTCAGTTGTTGTTGGGTACTTTTAGTATACTAATTTTATTCAGTTTATTTATTTATTTGCAAACGTACTGGCATGTAAAACTTTAGTCCAAAAGGCTTTGATACCCCCTAGCAGGGGAACAAAAACAATCTAGTTTGCAAAAACACAAGGTCTACCATGAATCCATATGGAGCAAAAGGTCACAAATCTTGAGATGCAGTGACATCATGACAATAAGACACTTTTGAGACAGAAGCTGACTCATTTTGAATATAAAAAGGACACTGATCAAATTCTCCCACGCATTTAGAACTATGGAGAAGAATAAGTATGAGAAGAACCTGATGTAGATGCGTAACCAAGGAGAGTTAAAACATAACCTTTAGTTTTCACAACTACAAGATGTCACTGAGAACTTGACAAGTCTGCTTCAGAAGATTTAAAAGCATTATTTTTATGTCATTACAGGATGCTGAGAAAATTTTACTAAAAAAAACCCCACTCAGTTCACAGGGTGCACACTCCCTGTAAGAACTCAGCGCTTTTAAAATTAATTCACTTATGCTAAAGCTCGTTCTACATGTTTAAGTCTGATTATTTATTATTTCAATAAACTATGAAAAAAGTATGATAAGCAACAGAAAAATTGTCTTTCTTTTTTTATCCTTCTTCCTTAGCTTTTCCCCACAGTAGGAAAACCTCATTCTAAATTCTTTATTACAGTAACTGCAGGAGTATTTGACATCAACTTTGTGAAACCATAACTTTGCTATTTCTTAGCCCAGTGAGAGGAACTAGTGCATTTAAACCTCACTTGTTCTAACAATTTTTATTTCAAACCGACAGATGACACAGTTACCAAAGATTAAATGTATATTACTTGAGATAAAGAACATCACTTCTTTAAATTCTACTTTGCTGCATCATGGTAAAGATTCAGTTAAACACATTACTTGTTCCAAAACAAGTAACACAGTAAATTGCTTGGCCTTAGGTTTGTCCTCATATGAACAGATATGTAGCATGTATTACTGACATTCAAGAAAAATTTCTAATCAATTGTAACTGAATCAAATTGAAAGAAATAATCTCTCAAAACTGCTCTTGGCACGGACTAGATTTAGTGAACAGTCTAATGGTGTAGTTCACTATTGCCTTATTTTACAACAAAAGATTTCTGCATCATTAGAATATCTAGTAGGTCCCCATAAAAGCTACCATTCAAATTTTAATTAAAACGTCTGTAGCCTGTGTTTTCGTTGTACTTATATGGACAAGATACAGACCATGTACTGTGGCACAAGCACACGATTCTTTGCAGATTACAGACAAGTAACCAAGTGTCCTAGTTTAGGGCA
>VZTZ01029895.1:561939-574473 GCA_013400955.1 Drymodes brunneopygia | reverse complement strand
TCCCCCTCCAGCATCCCCTTACTGCGGCTGTTCGGAACTCTGCCAGCCCCGTTCCTACACAGCCCGAGGGGTTCCTCCAGGTTATCCCGGAGTTCAGATGGGCACATGCAATCATTTCTCCTGTCCCTGAGGAGAACAATCCCACTGCCACCTTACCCCTTGCAACAAGGAGCCTTTTCCAAATGCAACTCGGGCTTACTTCACCCACAGCTCACACATAGTCCTGTCTCACCCAAAGCAAGGAAAGGAAATGTTCTGTCACCCCAACCACCACACTGGGTCACTGCCATGAACTGAGGTGCCTTCCAAATCCCAAAGAATTATTTACCATGTCACAGTAGGAGCATGTGGCTGTATTTAACCCCAATGCTTAGCAAAAGGAACATTTTGCCCCGTGGGATTAATTCAGCTAAAACCAGCTAAGAAAAATTAAAAACTTCAAGTTTCCATCAGGTTTGTTCTTTTTGAAGACTCAAGAGTATTTTCATTGCACATAAACATTTTTTTAAATGCAAAGCATGTTTTAATACAAACATCCAGATGATAGAAAGTTTCTTAACAGTAAAAACAGATCTATATGTCCAGATCTATTTTACAAGATTGCAAAGCCAAACACTGAGGCCAGGCTTGAATACAGCATATCTTGTCATACAATCAAAATATTGCACACACAGGACACAGCTCGATGCTTCTTGAGTTCACCAGCATTACACCCACTTTGTCAAACTTTCAGCATTAGAGTATTTTTTAAAGCTGCACATGAAAAACACAAATTCACCCACGATGATAAGTGCTTCCATCCTACAGACATCTTGCTGAGGGGCAAAAATTGCCAAATGCCATGTTTTGGAGAGTGATATGAGAGTGCAAGGCAGTCTAAAATATATATATATAAATCACATTTTAAACTTTGGCCAAGACTTACAACAATTAAGCAGATTTCTATAGGTATCTCTCCTCAAATATTCCAACTTAGCTGTTCCGTAAGTACAGAACTTCATTTCCAAGTATTCCAAGACTGGAAAGTCTTCAAAAATCATTCTGTATTTTCTACAGAGCCATCCTAATTTCAAGATACAGCTACTTTTTAATAGTCAAGTCCTCTTAGATAAAAGGAATGAGAGATGCTTGCTTCAAGAGCAGCCCTTCATCACACACATTTCAACACAGCCCCTTGCATCAGTCAGCAGGCAGACTGTAAGAGCCAGGCTTTCAGAAGGACAGCATGGTCTTGTGGATGATCTCGATGCACTCTCTGATCTCATCCTCCTTGATGACGAGGGGCGGAGCCAGGCGGATGATGTCGCCGTGCGTGGGCTTGGCCAGCAGCCCGTTATCGCGGAGCCGCAGGCACACCTTCCAGGCATCGTAGTCTGCAACGGCAGGGAGGGAAGGACAACATCAGCAGGACATTGGGGACATTCCCAGCACGGCACAAGAGGTGCCACACCGGCAGCACGTGGTGCTGTTTGCCAGCTGGCAGAGAGGTGATGCAGGGGGTTCACAAAGGGAGAGGTCACTCAGAGCAGCTCCCGGGAATCCACACAGGGTGACACTGCTCCAAAGCTGCCCCTTGCCTCTCAGCACACAGAGTTCTGCTCCTTCACAGCTCAGTGCTTGTCAGATAGACTTCAAAACTGATTTTAAATGGGGAACCATGCAAAGAGGACATAAGGGAACATGTGGACAGGACTTAAGACAAGGTTGTTTATGCAACCTGGATTTCAGCGCATCATCTTGGAAAATGACACCATCTTCCTGCAGCACTTTATGCCTGGATCAAGTACCTTGATATTCAGATTACTGATATAATTCAAGGCGTTAATCCCTAGAAACTTGTTCTCCATCATTAACTTTTCCCTCTTTGTATTTGTCTTCTGTATTCATTGTACTCTTGTAACTGGAAATAACTAATCTCAGCCAATGCTCCCATAATCTGGCAGGAACTGGTGTTGCATATGTGGACAGGTTTTTTTTTTTTCCAATGAGGAGAGATAAAGATATTTGTTGGGAGGCAGATTCACCATCAGGTTTGAACATTATCAAATCATAAAAGAGTTCAAATAACTTAAAAATGATTGTTCAGCGTTTCTTAGTTAGACCCCCCCCTATTTTTAATGTCACATAGTAAATTAAATCAATTTTCAGTGGGTACTACTGTATTATAACCATGAAAAACATCATGTCTACATGCCATCCCCTAGCTAGAAATTAAGTTGAAAAATACTTCTCCATGCTGTGATTGTGCAGTTGATTTTATTTCCTCACCTTTGGTTTCCCGAATTACGATTGCATTTAAGAGCCCTCTTCCTCTTACAGCAGTTACAATATTAGATGGAGTCTTCATGAGTTCACTTCTTAGCAGATTACCCATTATTTCTGCATTTTTTGCCAGGTTTTCCTCTTCAATTACCTAAAGAGAAGTGAGATCTACAGTCAGCTGAAGGGCACTGCATTTGTTTTATGTACCACAGGGAAGGGATGGATAATGACACAGAACCTGCTGAGACACAAAAGCTGCTGCAGCCAGAGTGTCCCTGCACAGGCTGCAAGTCCCAGCAGGTTGGTATTGAGCCTTTACTCATTCATGTTCACAAGGAACAATAATCTCTTTGAAATTTTATTCTAAATTAACTGCTTTTCTTGTGCTGTTATTTGCAAGTAAACAGGAAACCTCTAAAGGCTCTTGATCTGTCCAAGTCTGAGTACTGGGGAGTGATGTTTTCTGTGTGACCTGCATCAATGTAGTCAATTAAACAACCCCAAAATAATTCAATTGCACTTTCTGGACAGGACATTTTAGTTTCTGTTTGAGCTCCAGTGGCACATACCTGTTCTCAAGCTCACAGAGCAGCAGCCTCAGCTGATACAGTAAAAGAAGCCGATTTCAAAATGTGTTCATGAAATTAGTGAAGGTATTTGACTAAATTGGCATAATTGCCTTGAAACTTCCACTAGATAAATTTTATTTTGACATTTAAGACATTAAGACCATAAGGACACAGGAATTGAGACACATTTCCAATAAAAAATTAACATTTGTTTTATGATCTAGAGATAACCACTACCAATTTCCCATTCTTATTTAAAGCCAGATTTCGACTCGTAGCATGAAAAATAATACAATTTATTTCAGCAAAGATCATGACACTGTTTTAATTTGGGTTCCAGATCTATGCTCTCACACAAACCTCCAGTGCTGCCATTGCCACACGGCAAGCCAAGGGATTTCCTCCATATGTGGATCCATGTTCACCAGGTTTAATGGTCAGCATGATTTCATCATCACACAGCACAGCTGACACCTAAAATGGGAATGGCAGCAAATTCACATACTTAGAACAGTAAACTTTAATATCTCTGAAGCAAACTTTCCCTCAGAGCTCAGGAAAGCATAATTTTCAGGTTAAACAATGGTGATAAATTACATTTACATTCCCAGCTCTATGTACAGAGTAACAGATCTGGCAATCCCATAATTAATCCCTTAAATACACTGAGCTATAGTGGTAACACAACTTTGAATCACAGCTGAGGGGAATTTCTCCAAACTGAATATTATTTCAAGGGTATAAGCTTCAATACTTGGCTCAACAACTCAGAAATCACATCAGGTGGCCAAAATAGTTCAAGGCATTGTAATTTCCAGCCTAATCAGCAGGAATTTAAGTCACTGCAAGAGGATAAAATCAGCCATGCAGCCATGCCAAACAAATGAAATAATGCCATTTGTTCAGCTATAAAGGTAGTATTAAGTATTCCATTATTTTATTATGTCTCTCTCAAGTTGGAATGTCTGGTCATAAATCACAGCTAACATTGCAAACAACAATTTCCAAGTACAACAAACATCAGAGTTATTGTTCTTCCAACTGGCAGATTTTCAGTCTTAATGACCAGGAAAAAAATAGGTTATTCAACAAATGTTTGAGTAATTTGATATTACTTTAAATTACTGGTATTTCTTTGGTACTCACAGGGTATAAGCCACCAGAAAGGGCCTTTCCAAGAAGAATTATATCAGGTCTCACATTTTCATGGTCAACAGCCAGCATTTTCCCTGTTCTGGCTAAACCAGTCTGTATTTCATCAGCAATAAACAGAACCTTTAAAGAGAAGAAGAAAAATCTTCTAAAAAAAAAAAGAAGAAAAATCCAAACAGAACAGAGAATTACTTTTACTCTCATTCCTAATCCAATTCCAACACTACAATTTTTTTTGAGGTAGCACAGCAATAGTGAAGACAACTTTATTAATAATATGTCAATGCCTTCCTCTGAAGGTATGAAAATAATTATGAGTAGGACTTACAAATTAAGAATCTGAATTCTATTGGAACAGAGACCACTGATTTTAAAATCAGAGATCACTGATAACCATTTTCTTCAGTGTTTCATTCTGTGACCCATTATTTTTACTGATTCTTGGTAGCAGTTATGCACTTCAGCAACAAAGGTTCTGGATAGCCATGGTAATTGGAAACTTATAATGTGGAAAAGAAATTAGAAGTTCAATTAATCTAAAATGAATTCAATTGGAGAATATTCATTAGAAACTTATATCAGTGACAGTAGTAAGAAATGGTGAAAAAAGTGCACTGCTAAGAAGTACTTTTTAGTGAGATATTACCATGAAACACAAGAATTATCTCTGCATTATTTCACTGAAAGAAAAGGGAATTATTAAATAGCATATAAAGTTCTACACCCTGCATAGAAAGGTGACCTTACAAGATACACCAGTGTACAGTGTTGAGTGTTTAATGTATAATGTTACAGTGAACTCTCACATTGTGTTTAGTGCAGAGGTCCCTCACTCCTGTGAGATATCCTTTGTCAGGAACAATCACCCCTGCTTCCCCTTGAATTGGTTCCACCATGAAAGCTGCCACGTTGGGGTCTTGAAGGGCCCGCTGCAACATTGGAAAGACAGAAAGAAAAAGCTTTTACTCAGGTCAAATATAGAAAATACATGTAGCAGAACCTGATTCTAGCCCTGGTGTTCTTCCTCAAAGGATGGGAACAGCATTCCTGCCAGGCAGCTCTCCCTGAGTGCCACTTCAGTTCAACACTGTGTCACTGCTGGAAGTGTGAAATTAGCTGCTGTGCTTGCTTGGGAAGGTACAAACCTTGCAGACTGCAAACCCACACAAGCAGTTTAACAGATCAGTTCAGGAATCACCTCAGAAACACCCTCAGTTTTGTATTACCCCATACAATACAAACAATTCCTCAACTCTTCCCTTAAACAAAAAAAGAACGGAGCCCCTCCAGAACAATTTTACCTTAAAGCAAAGTCCACAGGTACATTCCTGCACTATCAAGTTCAAAAAGGTTTAGAAGTCCATGAGGCACAATGATTCCCAGCATGAACTTGCTACAGCTTTTCTCAGCATTACCCTATGAGCAGAATGAGTTCAGCTCTACTGAAGGCATTAAATACTTGCAGGCCTTTCACCATGGGCAGCCTCATGTAAGTTCAGATCTGAACAAGCTTTTCCACAGTGAAGCTAAAACCCACTGACAGACCTTTGTTTCCCCTAAACCAAACCCAAGGAGAGCTCTGTCCTATAATCCCTCTGTCTCCAAAGAACACTCACTTGTGTGAAGCAGACCCAACAGGTATAGAGGTTTTTATTCACAGAAATGGTGCCTAATCAAGGTCACCCCTCCCCAATAGCTTGACAGGATTAATCTCAGAAAACACAGGGAAATACAGAATCAGTGGCATTTCAGAAACTTGTGAAACAGCAGCCTGGCATTGTTTTAAGGATGTTGTGAAACTGGAAATAAGTATTTGCAGTTGCAGTGAATTTTAGTCACAGAATCACAGCATGGTCTGGGTGGGAAGGGACTTTAAAGCTCATCCCATCCCACTCTTGCCATGGGCAGGGACATTTCCACTAGACCAGGTGGCTGGAAGATTAAACAGATCATGGTGTTTTCCTTTCACATCCTAAAGCATAACTGAAAATCAAAACCAAAGCAGAATTTCCCCACATTTCCTATACAGAATTATAACAAAGACATTCCCTATATGTCTACTTACAGATATCTTAATGTCAAAACACTTTTCATAGTATAAATTTCTGATTTTCCTTGTTATTTACCAAAGAGACCTTGCAAAATTATTTCATACAAGGAAACAAAAAATTGTCAAATACCTCAAGAGCTGGTAGATCATTGTATGGGATCAGTTCAAATCCTGGCATGAAGGGCCCAAAGCCATCATAGCTGGATGGGTCAGTAGAACTGGAGATGGCAGACATTGTCCTGCCCCAGAAGTTGCCAGCTGGAAAAAAAAGGGGAGAATTTACAAAATGTTACAAAACTGACCAAGAGTCAGAATACTTTAAAGGACATCACACTTCCCATTTGGTGATGGATTTTAAGGGTTATCTAACAAGATACTAGCATCTTTCTCCTAATTGGTAGCATTTTTGATTGATGCTATAAATACACTCTGTTGCTATATCAAAAGCACATATCAAAAAACAAAAGAAAATTATATTCTAAGACCTGACAACTATACAAAATAATTTCCTTAAGTTTTTTTAGTAGTCTGGAAAGTTGAAAATAACTCAGATAACATCTTTTTATTGATAATGTTCAGCTTTAATCCAAGTATTACTTATAAAATGTAGGGGAAAAAAACACCATTAATAA
Organism: Drymodes brunneopygia; assembly: GCA_013400955.1. Lineage (NCBI taxonomy): Eukaryota > Metazoa > Chordata > Aves > Passeriformes > Petroicidae > Drymodes > Drymodes brunneopygia. The sequence goes on along the minus strand of VZTZ01029895.1, from coordinate 567,808 downwards.
TTTAAGTGCTAAAAATAAAGCTGTCAGTAAGCCTAAATCAGAAAATATAATTCTGTGCATTTCAAAGTTCCAGAAGAACCCATTTACATATGTAGAAATATTGTGAGATTGCACTATTTTATTTAGAAACAACAATTAAAATGTCCAGGAGCCAACATGTCCATTACCAAGACAATCATATCCAATAATATTCAGTTAAACCAGGAGACTTTCATTAATCAATAATAAGGTGCTAATAAGACTAAGGAAGATTAGGGGTTTAATGCCTGCATAGCTCACTATCCAACACAGAGTCTGTGTCAAGTTCTCTCAACTGATGTTCAAAGTTATTTCTTAGCTATCCAAAAGAGTTTTTTTCTGCCAAAATGGGGAGCACATCCACTATATCAAAATGAGAAAACATTTACTAAAAGTTAATTACCTGAAGAGCAAAATTAAATATATAGAGAAAAGAAAGGAGAAATATTTGTTCAAAGAATTCCCAGAAGAAATGCAAAAAACCCAACAAACAAACAAACAAAAAATCCTCTATTCATTTCCAGAAACCATAAAGCAAAATTCAAATATGCACTGCAATTTCCAAGTGCTGCCCAATGACATTTATGGTTCAGCTACTGTATGTACCAAAAGTTAAAAATAGTATCTGCAGCTGTAGCAACTACAAAAAAAAAAAGTGAGTATTTAAATAGTAAGCTTTATTCTGGAAGGTTTTCTAAAATACAGAATCATTAAACAAAATTAGTATTGACAAAATTGCTTTATCTATATCCAAAGAATACTAAATATAATAATTTTTTCATTGGATATGGGTTTTTAAATTTTTTTTATTTTAAAAATTACAAGTCTCTTCAGGGCTTCAGGGGTAACTTCTCCCTGTTACAGAGCTAAGCAGGGCAGGCAGGTAAAGGGAGGAAATGTCCCAAACAGAGAATCAGGGTCCAATATTTACTTTAGCAATGTTGCTTTTATTTTCATTATATGATTAAGACTCCAGTATGGCTTTACTGGGTTAATGCCAATTTCTGGAAGTTCTGGAGAATGCAGAAAAAAAGCCCTGACAGAGGAAGCCAAGAGGGCAGCTTAACCCTATTGTGCAATCTGTGAGGGGTGTGGCACCAGTTTGAGGAATTAATCCACAAAAAGTTATGTAAGGAACAACCAGACAGGAATAAAAAGTTCTGCATTTGAAGTGATTCAAAGGGCATGGAGGACTGGATGTGCTTTCCCAGTGACTTCAGGCTTCCTCCCAACAATCCAGTGCCCAGATCATCAGGCTCTCAATTCATAACACACACTTTACATACCTGCAAAAATGATTTTAGCTTTGTATTTTGGAATTCCTTTCACAGTGTAGGCCCATTTCCGAGCCAGTTTACAGGCAGTTTCTCCAGCTTCCACCCCTAAAATATAAAGCAGCACCATTATCAGTCCTGCACATGAAACAGGCCACCAATGCAGCAGAAAATGTTACACAACCCTTGAATCTCTGGGACAAGAACTAAAATGGAAACAAAATATTTCTTCACCTGTGTTCATTGGAAGAACTTTGTTATAATTGAACATTTTGGTGACGAGCTCCTCATATTCCCCAAGGACATCGTTGTAGAATGCCCTGGATGTCAGGGTCAGTTTTTCAGACTGGGCTTTCAGAGCATCCACGATCTTTGGGTGGCAGTGGCCTTGGTTGACTGCACTGTAAGCACTCAGAAAGTCAAAATACTTTCTACCTTCAACATCCCACACATAAACACCTGGGAAAACAAACTTGTGGTCAGTACACAAAACAAAAGAAGACACAGAACCAAAAAAGGCTCCTCAAACATCATTAAAGACCAGACTAAATTTAAATTGTGATAATACATGAACAGCCCACAAGGACTTAGACAGGGTTCCAATGCACCTTCTCACGTTCACATTAACATTACATCTCTCTACACAAGGCAACAGAAGAAATTAAGTTGCTTGAAAATTTTCTTGATGAGTTATTCTGAATATTAACAACACTTTGTTTAGATAAATCAATTCAGAGATACCACAAGTTTTTTAGGTGCCCTTATGCATCATGATCCAGCTCTCTAATCAACAATGAGCTGTCTTTATTTCATCAATGATCTCAATCCCACCCCCCCCAAAAAAAAAACAAACAAACAAAAGGTTTGGAAATCAATCAGGTCAAAATAATTTTGCCATGATCTCATCCCACCAACACAGACACACCCCACCTACAACCTTCAGGAAAAACCTAAATAAAATACCTTTTCCTCTTTCCAGAGCAACAGGCAGTGGGTGATAGTTGTGGGCACCATACTTTGCCTCACGTTCAAAGATGAGATCAGAGGAGGGAGGCCCCTGGATGGTTTTTTTAGGAGCAACTGAGGTAGCAGAGCTCAGCGAGGAGTGAAGGCCTCGGCAGAGAACAGCAAGGCTCTGGGAACGGGTTAGCTTGGAAAGCATGATGGACTTCAGGAATTCTGATACAGATCTGGAGGGGAAAAAATAAAGAAAGTTAATAATTAGCACTAAGAACACTTCAGAAGAAATGTCTGACATGATTGAAGTGGTTTTACTGCCAGGATTACAGGTTCCTCAACTCTTTTGCAATTCAGCCAAGAAAGCTTGTATGAAGTATAAATTAATGTGGGATTAACTTCAAACAAGTTGGTTTTTTCTGTTCTCAACACTTATAGAAACAGAAAAAAAACTAAACTGTGTGACTCAGCAAGTCTATGAGTCAGTTACATCATTTTTCCTGTAAATGTTCCTTTATTGCTGCGCCTTACATTCTCATTTACTTACATAAACTACAGCAAGAAAGTAAAGTTCATCAAACTTCTTATTCTATTGAACTGTCCATTTTCTACCAGACTGCCATCAGACAAATCATGTGACAAACTTTCATGATATTGCCTATCCCTGGCAGTGTCCAAGGCCAGGCTGGATGGGGCTTAGAGCAACCTGGGATAGTGGAAGGTGTCCCTGCCCAAGGCACTGGATGGGCTTTAAGGTCCCTCCCAGCCCAAACCATTCTGGGATTCTGTGATCAAAAAATAGATGAAAAGTAAGAGTATGTCAGATATTAATGACCAGTAGAGCAGTCTATATTTCCCCAGCAATTTCCCTTGAATAAAAAACCTCGTACTGTCCCTATCTAGGGATAACCTGAGGGTAGGATTTCATGAGGCAAATGCAGTTTGATTTCTTCTCTCTGCCTGCACCTCAGTCAATATAAAGATACATCCCATAGAAGGGGAAGTGAGCTGGCACTTTAAAAGCTGTTTGAGGAAGCTCCTCTCACAGCAGGAACAGCAGAGAGCCAGAAGTTCCCAAAGCTCAGGTTTCTGGTCTCACAGAACGTCACACTTACAAACTGGCAAAAGGTTTAATCCTCAGAGGAGGATCAGAGATCACAACAAGAACTCTGCTTATCAAATGCAGCTTCCCTGTAACACACCCCACAGCAAACAGAGCTGAGCAGCCTGGACACTGCTGCACCACCTAACAGCAGCAGACTGCAAAACCTACCCAAAATACAGGTATTAAATACCAGCAGGAGGATGCAAGGATGGCTCATACAAGGGTGCTGTTATTTGAGGCTGCTTGCAGAAGACAGGAGTATTAAGTCATGGATTCATCCCTAATTTATTTTGGAGAAAATCCACACCCTGAATGTATTGCCTTGAACAGAGAGGCATTTCTTTCAGCAGACTCCTCAGGTATTACTTTGCTGCTCCTCACTTCTAACCAAAGCCAAAAGGCTTTTTTCTCCATCTACCAAAATCCAAGTGTTTAGGAAGAGTCAGTATTCTCCATTCCAGCAAGAGATGAATGCTGCACAGCTCTGGGCATCTTTCCAGCTGTTAAAGATTAGCCCTTTGTGTTAATACTTTTCAAGATTGTTATTCAAGGATTTTGCAAACAAAAAAGACAAATAATTCTCTGTGCAAGAAAAAAGTTTGCTGACTCAAAATTTCAACCTGCTTAACCCCTAAAATGTAATTGGTCTGTGACATCCTGGCCCCTGGCATTACTCCATGGCAGAGCAGCTAATCCTATCACAAGCTTCTAGATTTTGGAGATTTTCCAGACATTCCTGAAATGAAAGGTACAAAGAAGTTAAACTCTCATCTGCCCTGTATCAAAGGTACCTTTCTGCATGAAGAATCACAGATCCATAATTTGGAGTTCTTGTGTTACTTCTTTCAGGTTGGAAAATATTAATCAGATTGTTTTAAAAGGGCTTTTTCCTTCATGAGGGGAATTGCCCTGCAAACTGTGCTAGCGAGGCCACATCACTTTAGCCAAGGTGTGGAAAATTACATGGAGAAGAGCTGAGTAAAGCTGAGAATTACAGATGAATCTGGAGTTAAAAGAAGGGGGAAAAATTGGGTTTGATCACCAGCAAGAGAAGGTGAACAGAAATTTCAGGAAAGAGGAGGGGTACAATAAGGAAAAAAACCTATGCAAACAAAATGAAATAAAGTCAATCTCATTACCAACTCTGAAGAAGTGAGAAATATGATCATGCACAGCAGCAGGCAGTACAGGAATCAGAAGCCAGGGAATTACACCAACTGGAAGAGGTCTTGCATCAGAATAGAAAAACCACTCAAAACACAGCTGTAAAACTCTCAAACAGCTTTGCTCAGCTGTTAAGCAATATTACCCAGAAAAGAACCTGCAGACTGCACACGTAAATTGAATGGTTGCATGTACCTGACACTGAAAAACACCCCAAGGTAAACGGGGGATATTGTCAAACATATGAAAACACTCAGGTTCATGTTCATAGAGCAGAGAGAATTCGGTGCCACACTGCAGCCTCTACCAGCTGAATCAAAGGGGGACAAGCAGGAGGGACATCAGTGTGGACATGCCAAGGTACCTCTGCAGACCAGCACCACAGCAGGAACAGCTCAGGACCCAGGCTGGCAGACAAGAATTGTAGAACTACAGAGGTTGGAAAAGACCTCTGAGATCGCCGAGTCCAACCTGTGCCTGATCCCCACCTTGTCCCCAGCCCAGAGCCCTGAGTGCCACCTCCAGTCCTTCCTTGGACACCTCCAGGGATGGGGACTCCAAACCTCCCTGGGCAGCCTCTTCCAATGTCAAATCACACTTTCAATAAAGAAATTGCTCCTGATGTCCAACGTGAACCTCCACTGGCACAGTTTGAGGCCGTTTCCTCTCGTCCTGTCACTTGTTACCTGGGAGAAGAGCCCGATCCCTACCTGGCTACAGTCTCCTTTCAGGAAATGTAGAAAGGGATAAGGCCCCCTCTGAGCCTTATTTTCTCCAGCAAAACAAAACAAAAAAAAAGGGAAAGCACTAAACCCAGCGGTGAAATACCACATCCCGCTCGCCATCTCCCCCCCAAGGCCACGGTCACAGACACTGCAGAGGCACGGATGTGGCATCGCGGAGCGGGGCTGACACAGGCACGGAGGAGGGCCGGGCTGTCACCTCCCCCGCTCCCCGCGCAGCGACAGCGCTCCCGGGGCCTTGCCCACGGGGCCGGCTGCGGGCTCTCGACAGTGGGACAGAAACGGGGCACGGTGGCCCAGCGAGAGGCAGGAATTGCCCCCGAGGGCCGGGCGGGCCGTACCTGGTGCCGCTGGAGGTGCCGGAGGTGCTGCCGGAGCCGGGGCCCGCGGATAAGAGGCGGATGCGGCCGCGGGCCACTGGCACAGCTGCTCGCCCCGCCCCGCCAGGGTTAGGTCACATGAATTGCGACCGTCGATTGGCTGTCTGGTTGATTGGCAGCCACCGCCCCCGCGCTGCGGTACCGCCCCTTAGCGCGGGGGCTCCCCATTGGCGGGCGCTCGCCAGCCAGGGCCCCGCCCACCGATTCCCTCAGGGGCGGTGCCCCACC
>VZTZ01029895.1:549368-561918 GCA_013400955.1 Drymodes brunneopygia | reverse complement strand
CCCCCGGCCCTCACACCGGCACCGCCGGTTCTCCGAGCGAGGCTTCGTTCCTCGGCCCTCACACCGGCACCGCCTGTCCTACAAGCGAGGGCTGCGTTCCCCGTCCCTCACCGCCTTCCCCTATTCCTCACACCGGCACCCCTGGCCCTCAGAGCGAGGGTTCCGTCCCCGCTTCTCTCAGCGCCTTCCCCCACCCCTCACACCGGCAGCTCCGGCCCTCAGGCGGCTCCGTTCCCCTTCACTCACCGCCTTCCACATCCCTCACATCGGAACCGCCGGCCCTCGGAGCGAGGCCTCCGTCCCCCATTCCCTCACCACCTTCCCGCATCCCTCGCACCGTCTGCCCCGTCCCTCAGACTGGGGACTCCCGCCGCTGTCACCGCTCAGCCGCGCTTGTCCCCTCCGGGAAGTCACGGTAGGAAAGGACGAGCACTGACCAAAAATTGAGAGGAATTGGGAGAAGATCGCTGGGAATGACAAGTGCTCTGTGTGTGCCCAGCCCTGACCTTTCTCTTCACAAAAAGATGTGCGTGAGCTTTTTCCCGATGGCTAAAAGAAAATAAAATAACAGCCAGGGATTCGCTAAGGCTGCTAAGGAATTTCTCACGGAGCTCCTGTGCCAGGTGTTTTTGGGTACACGCACCAGTCTCCTCCCTGGTCCGTCACGGTCCATCCAGCATCCCTGTGCCCTGCCCTTCTCCACATGGAAGGGCATTGATGGAACCCCGAAGTTCAGGCTCTGCTGCCTTGGGAGAGGGGGGAAAATGTGTGGGGAGTGAGGTCCAGAAGCAGCTGGTGTGCTCTGACCAGGAGCTTTGAACTGGGACCAGCAGGTGAGTAGGGACAGGCTGGAATGAGCCAGAGCAACCCTGACCTTTCCCCAGGCTAAATTACACCTGGAGAGCATTTTGTAACCAGATCTGGACGATTAAAGGGAGCTGTGAGGTTTCATAAATACATTCTGATTTTATCCAAAGAAATCATAGACTGGTTTGGGCTGGAAGGGACCTACTCATCCAGTTCCATCTACTACTATGGGCAGGGACATCTGACACTGTCCCAGGTTGCTTCAAACCCCAATGTCCAACCTGGCCTTGGACACTTGCAGGGATCCAGGGGCAGCCACAGCTGCTCTGGGCACCCTGTGCCAGGGCCTCCCCACCCTCCCAGGCACAATTCCTTCTCAATATCCCGTCTAACCCTGCCCTCTAGCAGTGGGAAGCTATTCCCACTTCCATCCCACGTCCTGTCCTTCCATCCCTTGTCCCAAGTCTCTCTCCAGCTCTCTTGGTGCCCCTTTAGGCACTGGAAGGGTTCTAAGGTCTCTCCAAAGCCTTCTCTTCTCCAGGCTGAACAATTCCAATTCTCTCAGCCTTGCCTTTCATCCTTGTAATCATCACTGTGGCCTTCTCTGGTCTTTCTCCAGCACCCCAGCTTGGATCTCACAAGAGCAGAATACAGAAGAAAACAAACAATATTTCACTTTTTATCATACTTATCTCTCTAGGAAGGGCAACAAAAAATACAATACCCCCCCAAAAAATAAAACCAAAAACCCCCTCAGCCTTAGCAGTGGTGACTTCTGGGTGCCTCTTGCTCTTTGTCCATAAATCACCCTGACAAATTTATCTATGCTGGAAAATAATTATTTTCTCCCATGAAGAAAACATGATATCCTACTTGACACACAGAGAATTTGCATATCTTCCCCTCACTATAGCAAGCCATTTGAAAATATTTCTGAACCTTATTGTATCTTCTAACAAAATTGCTCAAGCCTTGGATGTCAGGGAGCACCGCTTAAGCCTTTGGAGAACAACGCCCTCAGAGAAAATTTTCCCAATGTGCAGTCAGCCTGATGCAGCGAGGGCTGGAAGGAGAACAGATGATGTTGAGCTCTTTATAAACACACAGAGAGTTAGGTTCAATTTGCTAATGTGTTTGTGTCTCCTACTAGCCCAATTCTGACAGCAAATAGTGCCCCACATCTGCTGCCAAAGATGAGTTCATAAAGCACCAAAAGGTTGTGCCTTAGGTGCTAAATTGCAAAACGCATTTCAGAGTCATGACTGCTGAATGAATACACAGTTGTACCATGCCCAGTTTCTTAAGTCCAGAGGCAGTTATTACCTAGGAGCTATTGAAACGCCTTTATTTCTAGTTGAAGTTATGATTTTTTGTGAAAAGCCTGAAGTTTTAAGGCTGAGAATAAACGGTGACCTCTCTGCTTTCAGTATTACACATTGTCCCAGCTCATTCTGACCCTCTACTCTGCACTGGTGAGATCCCACCTGGAGTTGTGCATCCAGCTCTGGGGTCCCTGGCATTGAAAGGACAAGAACCTGCTGGAACAAGTCCAGAGGAGGCCACCAAGTTGATCAGAGGGATGGAGCAGCTCTGCTGTGAGGAAAGGGTGGGAGAATTGGAATTGTTCATCCTGGAGAAGTTTTGGGGTGACCTCATTGAGGCCTTCCAGTACCTGAAGTGAGCTGACAAGAAAGATGGAGGGAAACTTTGGACAAAGGCCTGGAATGACAGGACAAGGGAATGGCTTCCCACTGCCAGAGAGTAGGTCTGGGTTGGATATTAGGAAGAAATTCTTCCCTGTGAGGGTGGGGAGGCCCTGGCACAGGGTGCCCAGAGAAGCTGTGGCTGCCCCTGGATCCTTGAAAATGTCCAAGACCAGTTTGGACAAGGCTTGGACCAATCTGGGACAGTGGAAGGTGTCCCTGCCCATGGCAGGGGAGTTTGGAACTGGATGACCTTTAATGTCCCTTCCAGCCCAAGCCATGATTCTATGATCTCTGGTGTAAAGAAAAACCACATAATTTTGTTTGTTGCATACTCGCATTTCTTAAATAGCCGTATAGAACACAGTCCAGGACTTGCAATCCATGAGATCAATGGGATTTTCCCAGGTAAGAAATGTAGGTTTAAGGTTGGTTGGATTGTTTTTTACTTTGGCATTTCATTAGCATGGCAGATCACTTATCTGCCTCTAGATCACCTCTAGTCATGCTAATGATGCCTTCTACCTATTTAGCCACAAAAATAACATGTTGGAAGCTACATCACTTTCATCTTTCATAGACCCAACTCAAGAGTTGCCTTTTACCTGCCTTTAAATGCTCTCATTCTTAAGCTCACCTCCAAATGGGTTTAGATTCATCCAACTATGTTCTTTTCAGAATAAGCAGAAAAATATTGAAAGAACAAAGCTTGTCCAAAGGATTATGTAGCACCTGTTATATAAGGGAAATAAACATCTGAAAATGTAAAGAATGTAAACTAAAGGCAACCAAGATCAATTGAAGTGCTGAATGTTGGGTTCAGCTCTGCCTCATGGAGCTGGAGGCAAACTGGCCCAAGAGGTGATTTCAGAAGCCAGACATGCAGAAAAACAGCAGATTCCTGTCTGGAAGGCAGAGATTCAAAACCAAACAAATAAACAAACAAGCAACCCTCAAGCAAGAAAGGGCTTGCTTGCTTTTGGATTCTGTAAGGTCTGAAAGAAGAAGAAATACAGACATAATGTGGGATGCACAGTTACTATATGTAAATGTATTTTTTAAAGTTGATATGGACTGTTTCTGAGATTAAAAATTATAAATGTGAAATAACTCTCAAACTGGAATCTGCTAATCAAGACCTGAGAGAGAGGATCTTCAAAGCTCTGTTTATTATAAGCCTGATCAGTTTTATATAGGATCAGTGTCATGGCTCACTTTATTTCCTCCTTTGTTTTCAGTACTTATTATCAAAACACAGAAAATATCCACTTTTCTTCTTTAAACGCTATCACATTGGAATTTTAAACCATTCACATTGTGCACAGTACCGTAGATCTTGAAGGAATTGCTCTTTGCTAGATGAAGTATTTCATATGAATGAAAAAGGGAAAGCAGAAGAGCAATGTGCACTATTTACTTACCTGTAGATACCTAAAAGACTCCACATGACAGTAACCAAAATATGGAAAAAGGAATCCATGAAATGTTCCCATTTTACAGTCATTTGCCCTGCAGAACAGAGGAAAACTCTGACCTACTTGAAGAAAGAGGGTTATAATATTCATTCTGCTAATCCAGAAAATACAATTTGACATGTAAGTAAACCATAAAGTTATAAGAAGGAACAAGTTAAGTCATGCCAGTTGTTAGGAGTAATTCCACAGCTCTGTCTCTGGCAGAAATGCTCATTGAAGTCGTTGGGAATTAGGCATGTGAAGAGACTGAGGAATTGCATCCCACTTATTGTGGTTATTTAGAGGCAGAGTAAATAACAGGGAATTGTGTGTTGGTTTGGCTGTACAGGCTTAGCGTGTGCCAGGGATTCACAGGCTGCTCGTGGGAGCTGCTGAAGCACTGGTGCCAAGGCAGGATTGCAGGACCCTCACTCCAGTTTAACACTCTCAGGAATGCTGCAGGAAACACCCAGAGCTCCTCAAGAACTGGTGCTTTGCCCCATGGCACCAGTGTTCAGTTCTCCAGTGGTGTGGGACAGTTCCTCACATCAGAGCACGGGCTGCATGTGGAGTTCAGTGACCCTCCTGACTCAAGGTGCAAGTTCATCATTACTTAAAACCAGCACACATCTACAGAGCTGGCACAAGGACAATCCCACCTCTCTTCCCACCCGTAGCACAAGAATAGGTTTCACCCTTTCTCCTCCTGTTTTAACTCTGCTGCCACTCAGGAAAAATGAAAAATAGGCACTTTTCTGAGCCAAAGGCAGGTTTAAAATCAAACCTTGCCATTTACATTGCCCTGGGGAGCTCAACCTTCAGTCCCAGTCTGATGATGAAGGGCATAAATCTACTGGAAAGTGACCAAAGGAAGCTATGAAGATGGTGAAGGATCTGGAGGGGAAACCACACAAGTGGCAGCTGAGGTCACTTGGTTTGTTCAGTCTGGAGAAGAAGAGACTGAGGGGAGACCTCATAGCACCCTGCAGCTTCCTCATGAGGGGCAGAGGACAAGCAGCAATGACCCCTGCTCTGTCCCCAGGGACAGGAACGATGGAATGGCTGGGGCTGTGCCAGGGGAAGTTTATTCTGGATATCAGGAGAAGGTTCTTCTCCCAGAGGGTGTCAGGCCCTGAACAGGCTCCTTGGGGCAAGGTCAGAGCCCCCAGCCTGACAGAGCTCCAGGAGAGTTTGGACAATGCTCTCAGGCACAGGGGGGATTATTGGATTGTTCATAGTGCCTTATATAGAAAAATTACTTTCCATGGCCCATGATTGTGTTATTCTGGTTATTTATTGACAGCAGAAATCTACATTAAGACATGTCTTGCAGGACAAAAACCTTAGTCTTTCCTGCAGCACAGCTAGAATATTTCACAGTGTGTCAGCACAGTGCAGCGACAAATTGTAACACATGCAAAGCAGATCTGCCTCTCAAGTCCGCTTAGAGATTTCTCTTTTAGCTCATATCCTTCAAGATAGTTTGGCAAAGCATAGCACAACCCCCTCAAAATAATGCTGTTTTATTGGATGGGTGTTAGTTAACCCAGTTTAAAGCACCACAAACAACCCTTAGAGCTGATGTTCCTTTTACAATATAAACCCTGAGCTACAATTCATACTTATCCTCCCTGATTTGTGTGTTGGCTTATTTTGCAAAGATTTCCATGATACTCTGTTAGATGACAGCATGGATAACTAAATTACAGAATCAAAGGAATTTAAATTGCTGTCTTCTCTCAGGCTGTGTTCCCCATGTTTGAACTTTTACTGTTGTTTTCCTCTGCAGCTCAACAATACTTACCAACTTAACAATCCAGAGCCTTCTGCAAACGAGGTGAGACATTTTATTTCTGTGTAAAACCTAAAGGTAAACTATAAGCTCTTTCATTTCTTGAATTTGTAGTTAATTAAATAAACCTTTCTACGCATATTTCTGGTGAGCATCACATTCCTTGGGTATCATACTAGCAAAAAGAGACAAATTGAAGAGAGCTTGGGAAAAAAACCTTTTTTTTGGCTTTCCCAAGACACATTAAAAGAGCTTTATAATTGGCATTTTCTAGCATAAAACTCAGAAATGTTAAAATAAAATCCAAAGAAAATTGGAGTGAGACTTGGTTTAAATTTCAGGCTTTCCAGTGCCTTGCATGTGGCCTTCCTTTTTCCTTGAACAAATGTATTTTGATTTGGATGCTGAGGACCTGGTGCTTCCTAACTTCCAGTCTTCATTCTTGGATTTTATCGGGACAATGATTTCTGGAAAAACTCCTACTTGCTCTGCTGACTTTGAAAATCTGACCCAGATGGCAACTCTGAGAGCACACAGAAAATGAACATAAATACTTCTAACTGTTTAATAAGGATAAATACCTTGTCAATTTGGTTAATCTCAGGATTGAGCACTGAACATCTGGATGTGCTTTATCTCAGGAGCTGGGAAACTTCTCAGAATTCCAGCACGACACATCCCCACTAGCCCTGCTGCTGCAGAGTTTGACATTGCTGCCACCAGGATTGCCAGCCTTGCTAAATGGTGAGCACTCAGCTCTGACCTCAGGGCTGCTGTGGGCAGCCACTGGACAAGTTACATAATGCACCAGGTCAGGCTTTAACTTGGCATCACTGAAGTGAAAGATCAGCAAGGTGACCTATTACATCACATGCCACTTGTCATTACCCAGGGATGATGTGCTGGCACTTCCTTCGCTTCCCCAGTCAGGACTTTTAAGTATCCTCAGATTTTTCTAGAATATTAGATAATTCAGAAAATTAGAGGTTTTCTTGATACATCTTAGGACAAAGGAATTTGCTTTCAATCCATTGTTTCAAGACGATTTCTATCATCGTAATTGTTTTCAAAAATCATACACCTTGAGATATGGAAATATGGGAAGCATACTACCAAAAGGAAGGAATCTTCAGAAAGCAGAAAAATCTTGAGAGAAATTAGCTGCTCCTAAACTACCATTTGGCTATTCCTTAGAATGGACAAATAATCTAGTAAAGAATTTTATTCCTTCTTTGCTCTCTGCAGCTTGTCTGTCTGCCCATGTCAGGGGATTTGGAACTGGATGATCTTTAAGGTCCTTTCCCACTCAAACTGCTCTAGGATTCATCAGTTGCTCTTCTGGAGCAATTCCAGTGAAATGCAGCAGTTTTGAGTTCACCAATACTTGTGCAGGGTAATTCCATGGAAGGGACTGGATGAGAAGGAAAGCTGCCAGTCCAGTGGCTACACACAAACACCACGGGAGGTATCAGATGTTGGGACATCATCACAGACTTGACCTCACCTGAGAGGACAAGATTTCAACTCACCTGACTCTCAGTTTGTTGTGTCAGGTTCTTAAAGACCCACAAATACAAAACTTGGCATCTTTTAAGGTTCCCAATTTGCAAAGTTTATGTAATTTCATATATTCTCTCTCTTTTTTAAATGAATGTTTAAGGTGTCTTTCTTTAAACAATAGAAGTTGTTTATGATCAAAGCTACCATAATAAATCAGCATGTGTAGAAAGGAGAAAAATCTTTTATTTGTATTGATCTTGTACGTAGATCTGGTATTACTCAAAGTGTTTTCAGTCTGTCAGAGGCTGCTCAGTGGAAAAGCACAGATCTTGAATACTGTTAAAATCCCTCTGCAGTGTTACTGTGTGCCTAAGCCCCATGGAATGCCACGTTTTTAATTACATTTTTCATGTGGCATTACACAGAACACAGAAAAAGAGATTATCAGCTTGAGAAAGAAACTAGCTTGGGAACTCCTCAGTGTTTGAAGGGGAAAATCTAAGAGAAATGGAGTTTAGTACTTGTGCTGCAGCAGAAAGCAGTGTTGCTACAGGCTCCATGAATCACAGCCACCACAGAACAGCCCCTGTGAGCAATGTGGTAAAGATGCCAGCTAAAAGGGTAAAGCAAACCTGTAACAAGCAACTCATAAATTAGCTGTACACATTATTATCTTCCCAGAAACTTTTACTGACTGCACTACCAGAAATGGGGCCCACAGCATGAGTGTGTCATGACAGCAAAGTGCTGTGAAGATCAAGGTAATTTCAGCTGAGACAGGGTCATACTGGAAAACAAAACTTGTGTTCAGGCCTAGTGATGCAAGAACATTATTATCAATTTGTCTTCAGGAGGATCTCACCCACCAAATATTTTGCTAGACGTCTCGCCTGCCTGTAAGTTGTAAAGCTGCTGAAAATCAGACTTTGATCCCATTGCTGAGAGGTACTTGGGACCACAGCAACACTTCTCATTCATTCCTGAGTCACCAGAGGACACTGCCATGTACCTCAACCTCTGCTGCCACCAGGAGGTGAGACTCACATGCTCCACGGTGACCACAAAAATCAGTGACCACATTTCTTCTGCAAGAAGCAGGGAGAGTAGGAGACCTCTGAGCTCTCTCTGCTCCTTGTCTTGGGCCATCTCTGGCTCTCTCTCCATGGTCCTGCTTGATCTCTGTGGAAAAATTCCCAGGTGGAAAACAGGGGAGTCTGTTCTCACTTCAAGAACCTGTGTGTAGATAGAAGATATCTTATTATACATGTTCTAGAACTAATGAGAGAGAGAATGAGAGATTGCTAGGAAGGAAATAGACTTTCATTTAATTTTCCAACCATGTGTTACACAACAAATCACATTGATTTCCTTCAAGAAAAATGCTTGGTCACTGACATGTCAATAAATACATTTTATCTTTAGTTCCTCGATGTATTTAGTTTTTCATTGTATTCTTCCTTTGCAAACCCAGCTGTGTGAATTGTTGTGGGTATTTTTTCTTAAGCACAGATCTGAAAGTCTGGTTGAATTGACATTTCTAACATTTCCCTAACTGTGATGTCACCGTGTGCCTCCATGTAGTTGTTTCATTATCAGGTTTAATGAAGTCAGTTTCCAGAGTGATTTTGTGGTTCTTGGACTCAGAATTGGGAGTAGTTTGGGCAGTTTGACACCCAGCTGCTGCTGCCTGCCCACTTCAGACTCTGTCAGGTGCTGAATTACAGAATTGTTTGGGTTGGAAGGGTCTGAAAGATCACCAAGTTCCAACTCCCTGCCATGGGCAGAGATGTCACCCACTAGATCAGGTTGCCCAGGAATGAGGGAGACTCCTAACTTTCCTTTTCTCTCAGGATCATTTGAATTCAAAGCTCTTTTAATTTAATATAGATGCATTTTTTGCTTTTTACACATAGGATTTACTTGTGATTCCTTTTAACATCTATATTCAGCTGTGAGTAAAGTCAGTTTCTGTCTATGCCTGAAAATATTGCACAAATCTTTATCCAGAATTGTTAGAGATAATGGATACTCAGTGGGGCATTTCCAGAAGTGTTACCAGTGCAAATGGCCTCATCTGGGCAACGCAATGTTTGACAGCAAGTGCTGTTCCCAGGACTGCTTGGAACCTCGGCTGGAATAAGTGCCCAGTCACCACATCCCCAACGAGAATCACCCACCCACGCAGCCCCCACTCAACAAAGCAGGGAGGGAAGGCTCTGTCCAAAGGGCTTGGAAGAATTTAGCCAGGAAAACTTTGCTGGCCTGGGATCAGAGCCACAAAATCTGCATTCCCACTGATGTGCATCCCCCTCCCAGTGCCATGCAGGGGTGCAAGTCATGCAAAGTGGGGACTGTGGCTAGTATATTCTCTGGAAATAACTGTAAAATATTTTTTGGGAATCTGGACCAGAAGTCACTAAACAGAGTGATAGGAAAAAAGAAAGGCTGGAGCATCTTGCATAGGAATCAATATTTCCCGTAAAGTTAATACAGTTTTGGTAAGGGTAAAATTGCTGGCAAAGCAGAGACTTGAAAGGTTTATGAACAGCAAAAACCACATCTGAAAGGAAGAGACAATTTATACTATTTATTTTGACTCATAACATTCCCTGGTTTTTTGCTATGATTTACACTTCTCAGGGAAGAGAAGTAACCATGTGACCATACCAGGGCACAAGCTTGTCTTTTACCAGGGATCTGAGTACATTGTGGGTAACCAACTGTATCATGCTCTGGGAACCTCCTAGAGTGACAGCAAAGGGATATCAAGACCTGTTTTTCACATGGACAGTGATGACAATCATAAGTAGGAGGCCACAAATAGTCAAGAGAATTTAGGTCTAGTTAGTCCTAGCTTGAGGCAGAGAAAATAGACTAGACCAGCCTGCAGGAATGCCTTTCCCTCCCTGCAGGGCTTGAGCTCTTAACTGCCCATGAGTGGCCAGAAGTGGACACACAGCTTGTCAGCAGTGGTGGGACCCCATGGCTCAGGCTCCTGGGGCTGCTGATTGCCTGGCCAGAAAGGAAGGCAGCTCTGGATGCACCCCAAGCAGCTGAAATGACCCCATGTTTTGTGACTCTAACTTAAATTAGGGTTAAAAAGTTACTTTAATTAACCTCCACGTAAACACATTCATACAGCAGCTATGACTTGCAAACCCGTGACCTGAGGTGAACTTTATGTTCTGTTAATAGCTCTGCAAATCACTGAGAAGACCCTGGGTACCTCCTCTCGATGTGGAAAGACAACCTCAGGTCATTTCATCTGGCCCAAGCTCAGGCTTGTGGCTCTCACACCCTTGATCCCTGCAAAGCTGGGAGTCAGGAAGGTGATTTTTGCAAGAGAGGTTTGTCCCATCAATCACCTTCTCGGAGCCAGCCTGGAGGAGATGAGGCATCACCCTCAGTCACTGACATGCAACACAGGGACCATCAAGATCCACACCAGGTGGGCAAATAGTCCACAAAGCAGACAGTGCTTCATCCAAGTACAATTAAAAACAATTAAACAGGGAATAATTTTAAAACTCTTTTTATTTAGACCAACGCAAGAGCTAGATAGGATTTATGAGCTGAGTTGTTCGGATGGAGAGCCAGTGTGTACTTGAAAGCATTGTCAGAGACTGAGAGGATACACAGTCTGGAATACTGTGTTGTAATAATTTGTAAAACTGCATGAGACAGATTTTTTAAACCAATTACTTCCTGTCTGTTCTGGGACAGATGAGCCCCCAGCTAAAATTCCTTTTCATTCCGGTGCTTATAACGATGAAGATGAAATGTGATTTTCCTTCTAACAAATGCTCCAAAAAGCAAAACCAGGAAAAGCATGTGTTTCTCTGTTATGGAAAATAGGTCTCAGCATGCTGGAAATTCTGTGTTTTACTTACTTTCTACCACAAATGCCCCATTTTTAAAGAAATGAATAATGTAATAATTTTCTCTGATTTATGTTTTCTTTTCTGCCTCATTTGGCACTAATGCTGTGTTATTACAAAAACAACTGTTCTCTGCAAAAAGAATGATCTTTAGACTTCTTATCCAAAACCTCTGGAGTCACTGAGAACAAACTGCAGAGAAAGGCAGGGAGGCTGTGGACATGAGCAGCAGTTGAACACTTTCCCACTGACCAGGCAGATTCCTTCTTGTCTCCTGATGACACAGAGCTGCATTTTCCTGCACCTTCCTAAACAAAAACTCCTCCGGGTAGGGTGCCAAGAACGTGACTGGCAGTTTTCAGGAACGATAATGAAACGTGGGTCAAGCAGGGCTCAGTAGAGTCCCATGAGCACAGTCAGAGCCTGGGGACGTCTTCACTGGCGAGCATCCCTGGGATTCGACACGGCCGCCTGCACCCCCATCAGCATCAGGATCGCAGCACTGCTAACGAGTGCCGCAGCTCCCGAGCCCTCGAGGGTTCAGACGTGTGCTGGCAAGCCGAACAGCAGCGAGGAGCATCTTAACAATGAACTTGGAGAAGAATCTGCAGGGAATTAGTGTCAGGCATGTGTAAAGAGGGTTACTTTTCCCATCTCCAACACCTATAATTACATCTCAAACGTGCTAATAAAATCCAGTGGTTACAGTGGTTTTTTTTTCTCTGTGTGTCAAAGTTAAGCATGCTGTCGTGACGCCTAGGAAAAAAATCAACTTTCTTACACTTCAAATCGCCACGCAACCGGCAGAAGTAATGACGGTGTTCCCCACTGGGTCAGAAGGGCTGAGATGCGCTCCGGGCTCCCGGGGGCTGCCCCGGCCCTGCCGCCTCAGAGGTGCGGGGCGTAGAAGGGGCCGAGGTACGCGGGGCCCAGGAAGGGCGAAAAGGGGCCGGTGCCCAGCGGGAAGGGGGCGGCCGGTGGCACCAGCACGTTGGCGGCAGAGTAGGAAGGGAAAGTCTGGAAGGGCAGAGCGGCGGGGCCCGGCGGGCTGGGGCTGCCGCCAACCGCTGCCGCCGCGGGGGATGCTGCGGGGGCCGCCCCGTCGGCGCCCGGGTGCTGCTTCTTCCACTTAGTGCGGCGGTTCTGGAACCAGATCTTCACCTGCGTCTCGGTGAGGCTGAGGGACAGCGCCAGGCTGAGGCGCTCGCAGACCGACAGGTACCGCGTGGCTCGGAACTTGTTCTCCAGGGCCACCAGCTGCTCGTAGGTGAAGGCAGTGCGCGCCCGCCGTGGCTTCCCGCAGCCCGGCTCTGCTCGCCGCCGCCGGGCGCTCCGCGGCGAGCCCGGCTCCTCCGGCCCGGGCGGGGTCGTGGTCCTGGTCCTGTCGCCGCTCGGCTCCTCCTCGTCGCGCTCCTG
>VZTZ01029895.1:470059-547470 GCA_013400955.1 Drymodes brunneopygia | reverse complement strand
GGGGCGTGCGCATCTAGGTGAGATCGCGAGGCTCGTCAGGGGACAGCGCACCCTTCTCCCGGCGCCCTCCGGACCCCGCGCTCCTGCTCCGACATCCCTCCCTCCCTCCAGCATAAGGGCAGTCATTAAAAATAAAATAAAGGGGAGAGAAATTCCGCCCGACGTGCAAGAGCCCCCCCGCCTCCCCCGCGGTGCCACCGCATCCGCGGCGAGGAGGGGGGAGCCGTCGATATGGATTTCTTACCAATTAAAAAAGAAGTTATTAAAGTCCCCTTCTGAAGCGAAATAAATCCCCTCCCCCCCTCCCCATCCCTGCGCTAATGGAGTTTCAGATTTGCGAGGGCCAGATCGATAGATGTCATCTATTAAAGGTAAGTTTTAATCGAACAATATTAGGATCAGGCCGGGGGAAGGAGGTTTGAAGTGGGCACCTGCAAGCTGCGGGCAGGAGATAGGCGGGAGTCGGTAATAGGATATCGATCACCGGGAGCTAAGGCATCCTCCGGTGGGGACGGGCTGAGCAATTACCCAGCCGGCCGTCCCGCGGGCGGGGGCAGCCGAGCGCCGCCACCCTGGGGAAAGGAGCGCCCGGGGGCCGCCCTTGCTGGGGAAAAAACCCGTGCGGTGCCTCGGTAAGAGCCGCGGCCGGTCCGGAGCCGGGATGGGACGGCGGCGCGCCCTGATGTGCGCGCTCCTGCTCGAGCGGCCGAGGATGCTCCGCACGCCGGGAGTCGGGCAGAGCACACGGATATCGAGAACTTTTCCCTTTGCATCATCAAGATTTAAAATCCGGTTCCAGCCCCCCTTCCCTCGCTGCTGCGGGACCCCGCGCGGGGAGCGCGTCCCGCTGGGCGCGGGGCCNTGGCACTCCGCCCCCGCGCCCCCTCCCCGCCGCGCTGGCTCCGCGGGGGCGCAGCGGGCGCCTCCCTCCATCCCAACCTCTCGGCGACGGGGCTTCCCCGTTACCTGCCCCGCGTTGAGCGGGGGAACGCGCAGAGAGGTGGACCGGGAGCATCCAGAAACCCCTGGCACCTCTGCTGGAACAGGGATGCGGCTGCACCGACGGCGGCTGGTGTTCCCCGGGGCCCGGAGAGCCACTGACTGCACCTGTCCCCTCACCCTCCGCTGAGCCACCGGTCAGTGCAGGTCCAGCGGGGTGAGCCTCGTGTTCAGAGGGACCCAGAGAGGAGGGACGGCTCTTGCATCCCTCTTCTGTGCCGGGCAGGATCCGAGCTCCAAGAGCTCCCTGTGCCAGCAGCCACTGTTTGAGATGTGAAGCTACTGCCTGGTCCTCGGGGAGAAGCAGCAGTTTTTAGTTTGGGACCAGCTTGGGATCAGTGTGGTTCAGCCTCTGGGCCAAACTCCTGCAACTCACCTGTGGTGTTCACACTATTCCCACTTGATAGGCAGGGAAACTGAGTCCTGCCTGTGCTGGAGGAGTTCCTGCCCCACTGAGCAGCCCCCTGACCAACTCTCCTTGTCTTGGGGGAAAACACTTTGTTGCCTGTTCATGCCTATAACTGGGACAGGGTAGGTGACAGCAAGCCAAGCCTCCCCACTCTGCACCAGCCCCATGACCACTTCTAGCCAGTCTTGCTTGTTGAAAATGTGTTTCCAGTGTATTTCTGCACACCTGTATCTGTTCAGGGGGATGCTTTTTCCCCTCCTTAGCATTTCAACGTTTGTTTGTGCCACAAATCATCAGTTAGATTAGGGAAAGGCACCCTTCAGCCAGAGAAGGCAGCCCTCAATAGGAATCTGCTACTCCACCTGCTTCTATTCCAGTGGAGAGATGCAGAGCATAGCCTTCCTTCTCCTTTTCATAGCTGTCTCAGCCTCAGCAGAACTGATCTCACAAATAATTCTTGGCATAGGCCTTAAGATAAGGGGAGAGCAAGAAGATGAGATGATGATGTGCAAGGTGATGGGATTAAAAGTAACTGTTGCTGTTAATTATCCAAGAGCCCATTTGGCTCTGGCCTCTTGGGTAGAATACCACAAGAATGTAGAAGAAAAGGGAGCTCAGACCTGAGGAGTTCGCACGCACAAGCTACAGGTGGCTAAAGCTTGGTTTTGGGGATGTGAGAGGTGGTGAACTGGGTAAAAAAATCTGGTATATGTGAGACTGTAATTACTTCTGTTTGAGTTGTTGGGTCTGCAGGAGCTGAGAAAGTAAATTGCAGCATTGAAATTAATCTGTGAGCTATAAGACATCTTCAAATATCATCAGTTTCCCATGTATATCCACGACAACCTACAAACATGCATGTGGAAAGGCACATGCTCACAGATTAGTTCCAGCACTCTGAAGTTGGTCCGTTTCCCAGCTCAGGCATTAAAATTCAGCCCAAGTGCTGTCTTTAAATTGCTTTGATGCTAGGTGGGTTTCAACCCTGACCTGTCCTGACGGCAAGTGATGGCTGTAACAAGCTGTGGATCAATATTCATAGCGGGTGTCCTGGACTGATAACACTATCCAAGACAATGTTCACTATCGCTGCAGACAGCTGAGATATTGTGCCATTAGGAATGTTGTTTTAAATAACCTGATCCATTTCTGAATCTACTTAATGAATTTCACACTTTAGATATTATCTTTAGGGAGAAGCCAGAGGCTATTCCAGGAGCGGTGATGCAAATCAATGCTGCCAAGGCTCCTCTGCTTTCCTTAAAACAAAATGCACTGTAATTCCACCACATCTCCTTATATATTCTGGGAGTCACTGCACACTACTGATGGCATCAGCGACGAGAAGATATTTGGGAGAAAACAATACTGTCTGTAAAGCTGGAACAGCACTGATAAAATCTTATCTGTGATTGTAAAATTCTTTATATGATGAGCCAGTGGGGTGTTTTTTTTCTTGGTTGTCATATGAATCAGAGGATGGTTTGGGTTGGGAGAGATGTTAAAGATCATGTCGATGTCGTTCCATGGGATGCTACCCACTAGGACATGATGGTCCTCATCCAGCTTGGCCTTGAACGCTTCCAGGGATGGGGCAGCGCAGTTTTCCTGTGCTTTCCCCGCCGCGCATCCCCGGGCGGAGCGGCGGGGCGGAGCGGAGGCCGGGACTGCATTTCCCGGCAGCGCCGGGCGCGGGGCGGAGCGGGGTCGGGCGGAGCGGCCATGGCGAGCTGCGGCTGGGCCCGGGCCGTGCGGGGGCTGCTGCTCGATGTCAGCGGGGTCCTCTACGACAGCGGTGCCGATGGCGGTGTCCCCATCGCCGGCTCGGTGGAGGCCGTGCGCAGGTGGGTGGGGGGACCGCAGAGAGGGGAGGGTCCCCGGGGCACAGCGTGGGTTTGGGGCTGCACCGAGCGGCAGCGGCGGTCACCGCCTAAAGGGGGTTTGACTCCAGCCCCCGATGTGCTGAGTGAGTCCCGCACAGGAAACGGGTCAGCTTTTGGGGTCAGCTTGGTGCTTTGTAGGGTTATTTAACGAAGGGAGCCCGCAGAGCCTGGGCTGATGGGGAGAAGATGCAGGAGGCGCATCCCGCTTGGTTCTGTGTTTACCGCTGTCACTGCACTTGTGGCAGGAGCTGGCAGTGCGTAGAAGGTCTGGCACTATCCCCTGGTAAAAAATTTTTAAATATTTCCCAAACTGGCATGGTGTGTCTTAAGTTAATTAACTTTGCTGTCAAATTAGTTGGGACTTGTTGCAGGCAACTTGCAACCCTGCAATGGAGAATTTCTGTGCTGGGGTTAATGATTGCCCAGCTTGGAAGTGACTCAAAAGCCAAGCGTGGTCTTGGTGAGTTACCCCCAGTGCCCACAGGTAGGGAACTCCTTCACTTTTAGCTGGGTGATGCTATCCAGGTAACACAAGCTAAGTAACTTTAACTTAACTAACTTTAATTAATTAGGTTGACTCGCCAGTGTGTCTATATTGTCTCTGCTTGGCCAGAGGAGCAGGATGGGGCCAGGGGAGAGCAGTGGCCACAGGGACAACTTTGTTTAAAGACAAGTATTGATTGTGTGATTGTGAATTTCAGTAAGAGCCTTTTGGCTCTCTGTGATGTTTCATTGTGGAAATCCCAGGTCTGTTTCACGTGACAAATGCTGGATGGGGCTTGGAGCAACCTGGGATAGTGGAAGGTGTCCCTGCCCATTTTAGGGGATTGAAACTTTAGTGTTCCTTCTAACCCAAACCATTCTGTACTGCTGCATGTACCCCACTTGAAATGTTTTAAATATCTAAATTCTGAACCCCTGTGAAACACTGACAGAGCTGCTTGGTGAGCACCTCTGCAGCTTCTGTCCTCTGGGGCCACTCAGCACAGACACACTTGGGACGAGTGCATTATTGAAAAGGAAAATATTCAGGAAGAAATATTGAAACCAGTAAAATTAATTGTATTAAGTGAGTTAAATATGTGCCTAAATACTGGTGGAACCACCATGGAAAGGCAGAACTGGAGAAGATCCAAATAAAGTGGTAATAACAGAACTCTTTGCTGCTTGCTTTTTTTTTTTTTTTTTTGAATAATCGTGTCTTTGTTCATATTTCTTGAAACACGTGTAGGATGCACAGAAGATGTTGTCAGATGGATCAGAGTTCCCAGTGCTGTCAGAGGGCAATATTTGAAGTTTAAGGTTTATTGAGGCTCTTGGCCAGTTTGTGGTGCACACCTGGCCGGGAGAAGCTGCAGGTGCCAGGACAAGGGGAGAGCAGCATTCCAAGGGAATTCAGTGAAATTAGGCAGAGGGAAAAGTTGCTTCTATTAAAATCCTGTGGTTCTTTCAAGGGGTTGTGCGTGTGCACAGCCCAGGCTGGGATAGCCCAGATCATAGCCAAGGCCTCCAGGCATGGCCAAACCAAGCATAAATAACAACAACTGCATAATTACTGCCAGAGATCAGATCAGTCCTTTGAAAACCAGGACATATTCAATAATACCTGTATCGTGGTTCACCAGATGCTTTTGACATTGTTTCTTTGCTCCCAGATTTTAAACTTAATTTTCTGTCATGTTGCAGGCTGTTTATTTAATAACCTTTGTCACTGCATTTGCTGAAACCTCCTGCATGGAGGTAACATAAACTGCAGAGTAACTTACAGTAACATCAGAAATATGCTGATGAAACAACAGTAAAACTCTGGCCTTGGGCTAAATGCAGGAAATTATGGGAATTTCTCTGGAAATCATGGAACTGTCAAAGCCTTTTTTACCTGTTAGTCACAGGGAGCCCTCAGCAGCTAATCTGACCTGTCTGCCTGTCTGGAAGGGGCTGCAGGGTCTTTGAAGAGGGTTTGGAGATTCCATCCAGCAACAGGCTGGGGAATGGTGTGCAGGGAAAGCTGATCTCCTTTGGGCAGGATTTGGTGAGCAGTGGAGAAGCAGTGGTGGGAACTGGGGGCAGCAGAATGGAAAAGTGCCAGGAAGGGAAAAAACCCCCACCAAATCACTTTGTTCAGGTCATGCAGTGTAAGTGGTGAAGAATAATTATTTTCGTTGGGTAAAGTCAAGTAGCCTTATTTATCTGCCTATTAGGTTGGTAATTGTTCTGGCTCACACCATTTAAAATCTTTATTGACTCATTATCCTATTGCCAGTTGGTCATTAATATTTGTGTCTGTGTCACAGTACAGCTGGGTGGTTTCAAGCAGATGGATCAAAGCTAAAAGGAGCTCTTTTAAAATTAATTCTTTCTTTAAAAATCAATTAAAGAGTCATAATTGCAGATAGTTAGGAACTTTATAACTGAGTCAAATGGATGGGGTTCTCTGCTCAAGGAGCTGTCTAACATCTTTTAGTCCATATATATGTTCAGCAGAAACCTTAAATACCATTTTGATAACTCATGGTACAGACAAGGACTCTTACAACAGGACAGCTGACCTAATCTTTTCAGGCTGTCTTGCTACATCATCTCCCCCATTACAGCAGTTAACTTAGTGTGACAACATATAGTACACTCCAATAAAAATGATAAGTAAACATACTAATTTGTCATTGGTTTCATGTGACTGAAGCCATTCTGACCTCTTCAAATTACATTTTCTCCATTATTTCTCTTGTTTTCAGGTGAATTCTGCTGTGCAGTTATTTGAGTTGGTGTTTGAGAGAGCAGCAATGTCATTTCTGCCAGCAGAATTTGGCCTGGTTTCTGTTTGTGGTGGCTGCTGAGGGATCCTTCCCTTTTGTTTGTTTGTTTGTTTGTTTGTTTTTAGCCAACAGTACGGTCAGATGGAGCAGAAACATGGCCAGAGAAGGTGATGGACACTGGAACACCCTGAGCAAGGTGACATTCAGTAACTTCCCAGTGCTGTAGAGACCCTCCTGAGCAAAGCATCACGAGTTGGTATAACCTGAGGTGAAACACTTGGTGTAACAGCTGGGAATGCTTTCTTTACTGCTGATGTGCCTGCAGCCCTGATAAATCTCAGCTGTGAAATATTGTAGGATTCAGTGTGCACTGAGAGGGAATTGAGGGGTTGGAGGCTGAGAAGATGAACTACAGGAGTGTTTGTTGAGCAAAGCAGAGCTGAGCTTGTCCTGTGCTCGAGGAATAAGGTGGATCTGGATCCTTGTTACTCATCCAGCCTGTAGCAGCACCCCTGGTTTAACTCAGGAGCCAGGAATGTCTCTAAATTCTCCAGGGCCTATTGTTGTTATCTTTAGGTGGGGATTTTAGAGCAGTGGATGCCTAAAAAATCCAAAAGCAGCTGGATAAGATAATGTATCCTTTTAGAACTTTTAAGACATAATGTTTCTCGATCGTTTAACTTGCTGTGGCCTATCTTTGCTGTTGTTTTGAAGAAGTAAAGTAAGTCCCACCCATCTCTTCCCAGCGTGTGCAGTTCACTGGCAGATGCTTTGGAGCAGATCAGAAAGCCCATGGGCGGGATCAGAAAGGCCATCGGTGACTTAAAGGCTTCTCCTGGAGCCAGCCCTAACAGAGCCTCAGTGCCGTGCTGTTATTGTCTTAATCGATTTACACAGCATTGACACGAGGTGAGCTAGCTGCTTTTTATCTCACAAATAGCAGGGAGCTGGTCCCTTACAAGACAGAAGGTGGTTAAACACCCATCAAAGATGCTCAGCCTGTGCTCTGGCATTTGCATTTACAGCTGTGTGCTGATAGTGTGTCCATTAGCATATCCATATGAAAAGCACACAGTGGTTGGACGTTTACAACATCCTGTTGTTGGGCTGGGACAGGGCATCTGTTAGCACAGCTCTCCACAGAGCCCTTGAAAGGGGCAGCGGAAATCTGGGGAGCAGGGAGGCTGGGGAGCAGCTGGGCAGCCCTGTTAACATAAAATACCTGGAGAGTCTAACAAGGAGGAGATTGTGAGGAGAACAAGCGGAACTGGGACTGTAAAACAATTCAGGGTGTGGGGGTTCGGATGAGCTGGGAGCTTACAAAGAGCCTTTTGGAAGTGTGTGTGCCACCAGGAGTAGGAAATCTTTGTTGTCACAGCAGATAACGCAGCTCAGCACAGGCTGTGCAGATGTTCAGAGTTCCAAGGCTTGCTGTGCCTTCGGGGCATTTGGTAGAAAAGGAGTTGTTCCTCCTAGAGAGAGACCTTCAAGTAAACGATGCAGACTCTTGTGTAAATATCTGCTCACTTGTTTTTGTACTTGACTCTCTTTGCACTTTCTACCCAAAGAAACCCAGTGACCCAGGTGTCACTGCCCTCCTGAAGCAGCAGAGACACAAAAAATGAAACACTTCTGTATTGTCACATAGCTGTTCCCTGGCAGAGCCAGAAGGAGATCCAGGAATTGATCCTCAGTGGGTGCAGAGTTGTCTCAGCTCCACTCCAGTCTGTAACATTAGCTGTGGTCTCAGTTTTCTCAGAGCAGTGGATGTTCCTAACCCGTATTTACTTTGCTAGTCAGCAGTGTTCATTATTTCATTAAAAAGATCTGTGTCCCTGAAGTTGTGGTGCTCACCTGCTGTCTACACAAATTGCATGAGTAAGTCCTTGCATTTTTGGAGTTTGCACATCATTAACCTTTGGGGTCTTAGAAACAGAATTCCTTCTTTACAAACAGGTGCTGTTTGTGTACAAAGTGAGAATTCAACCCTGTCAAAGATAAGTTGTTTTTGAATGAATTTTTAATGGAGTAATTAGAAGCTTCATGGAATCATAGAATAGTTTGGGTTGGAAGCAGCCTTAAAGATCGTGTATTTTCAACCCTCTGCCACAGGCAGGGACCCTCCTTTTTGCACAGAATGAAAGTTATCAGAGTACTGTTCACTATGTTGTCCATAAAAATATTGCTTAATGCAAATAAATATATCCCAGACCTGTTCATGCTAACTGAAGCCCCAAATATCTGATTTTTTCCTTGACAGCTCCCAAAATGGATATTTACCAGCTATTTAAGGTCTACCAGAGTTTCCTTATTGAACCACTTGCAGTGTGGTTAAAGTCTTCTTGGTGTAATACATTAAACTGATTTGGTAATCTCCAGCCTTAAATGCATCTTGTTACTGAACTTAATGGACCAGAGAGATTTTTTCTTATATTCTGTTTTGTGCTTCCTTTCTATAGATTCCCTTCAAAAGCACGTGTTATTTTTATTAAATACTGAATTCTGGATTTCACTGTTGTGCCATGTTGCTGCCTACAAATCTGTTGTCTTCTCTGCTGTTGGGGAAGGTGGACTGTGATTTATGGTGCTGGATAATTTGTGCAGTAATTCTGGTACCCAGCTGTATTTGATGGCCTTTGTAGAGAATTCAGGATAAAGTGGACGTTGTTTGTTTTAGTGTGCAGCTTCCAGCATTTCTTTCTACCCCTGAAAAATTCTAAGTCATCAAAATATCTAAATAAAGGCATTGGTGGGTTTTTAAAAGTTTGCTTTCAGCTACGGTTTTGTGATCTTTTTTTTCAGTTTTTACTGTCAAATGCTGTCTCAAAGTGGTGTTTCCAGAGTCTTTACTTTTATAACTTTACCCTTCCTTACGTTATCCTTACCCAGCCTTAAGTAACATTGGCCTCTTCTTGTGGCTCCTTCATGTGTGCTTATTAATCTGCTTTTATTCATGTGCAAAGGTAATGCCCTCCTATTTTTTAAATCCCTTTTGCAGTCCCTCCTTTGGATTGCCTCCAAATTATCCCCTTCTATATTTAGAGAGAGGTGAGCCATATGGGTCTGGAGAGAAAATTGTGCTCGGAAGAGAGCCCAGGTAGAGATGAGTTTCAGGCACAGGAATGCAGGAGGGATTGGGGCCAAAAAGTAAGGATTTGTCAGGGCAGCCTTGCTACATGGAGCAGAAAGTTGGATCACCAGAGAACCAGGGCTTTAATGAGCCTGGCTGTGCTCAGGACCAGTGACAGGACATCAGTGAAGGGAAGCACCACAAGGGCAGGGGACAAAAGTGGCATCAGAGATGTGACAGCAAGATTTAAGCAGTTTGGATGTGCTGCCATGGCAGAAATCAGAGGAACGGAAAGTTTTGGGCACTGGGATAGAGAAAAAAAGTCCTGGAGTTTTATCCACAGTCTTCTGATTGTCATGTACCCACCAAGTTAAAAAACACCAGGAAATTCTCTGTTTCCATGAAAGGGAGAGGCTTGTACCATGTAAGGATGGGCAGAGGCACTTACAGCTTCCTTCAGGCTTTGCCTGGTGTTATTTAGCTGAAATAGCCACTGGAATGGCAGGAATACAGATTTGCAGAGAAAATACAGCACATTATTGCCACAAATACACTTTTTAAGCAGAGCAAATATGCTCTCCCCCCACCAGGCATTTCCACAGCTGGACCCCAGAAGGGATTATTGCTCTGAGCCAGAAAACCCTTTTGCATCCTCAGGTGTGTTTGATGCTCCCAGGGAGGTTCTCCTGGGAAGAACCTGCACGATCAGGAGGTTTTACCTGGAGCACCCTGGCCCTTGCAGAGGGCACTGGCATTAGCCTTGCCCAGGTGGGAGAATGATGTTGATGCACAAGTCCTGCTTTCATGTAGTGGTTTGGATGCAGGTGCTGTTGATTGCCTGTGGCTCAGACAAGGTATCAAAGTGCTGACAGGTTTACACTGAAGCACACTGGTGTTTGTCCACTGATGCAAAAGAGTCAAATAGCAAAAGCACTCAACATGCTTTCTTTTAAATAAAAAAAAAAACAAAACCCCAGAGCACTCTGAAAAACCAAAAGCAGGATAAAAAGCCGATTCTGGAAATCTCATGTAGCACATTTCCTATCCCTTTTGAAGCTGATGTTGGACAGTTTCCAAGCTCAGGCTTGTTGCCTCTTCCAGGGTTTTGCTTTCTGCCCCACTGCCCATCTGCACAGGACCTCTGTCTGTGGGTAGGACTTTTCCTGTTTTAGGAAAAACCTTCACTGCAAAAGACAGTGGGAAAAGATGGGAAATCTGAAGTTTAGCCTTATACCTTTCCCTTAGTTGCTTCAGCCATGTGCAGGATAATGTGAATTTAAGTTTGATGGTTCCCAGCTCAGATTCCAGGACCACTGCTTTTCCTACGGGTGTCACAACCTCTACATCATCTGAAAGAACAGGTTTTCTGTTTTTATGTGCCCAAAGGCTGCCCATAAAGGTTGGCAAGGGCACTTGGCTAAGTCTGCACAAGGTCAGTGAGGATGTCCAATAATTGTCCTAACACTTTACCTGTTATGGAACAATAATGAGAGTTTTTTTCATTATTTTCGGGTGAGTGAGCCTGGCAGATGCTGACAGCCAGCAGATGTGTAAAGTTCGAGGTGATTTGTAAGGGACCGGCTCATCTGACGCATGGTAATTGCACTGTGGGACATTGTCACTCAGCCCCGTGTCCTGCTCCAGCTGAACGAGGTAAAGGTCAGTTCAAAGAGCTGCCGAGGCACTGGGGGCAGCTCAGGGCTCAAATTAAACCCCTCACATCCACCTCTCCCCTGGGCAGGTGCTCACAGTGTGCCCAGAGCCAGGTGGGTGCGCCAAGTGGAGATTTAGGGATCATTTGGGTGACCAAGTGGTTGTTTGGATCTGGAGTGGGCTTAAATCCCTTCTCTGGTAAGGCTGGTGTGGTAGCTCAGTGCTCATCAATCCACTTTTAATTTGGGGCTTGGAAGGGTTTTTTTTATGGTTTTTCCCTTCAGTGCCTGCGTGCTGTGGCAGCTCCCTGGCAGAGCAGGCACTGGCAGCAGAGCCTGTGTGACACACAGCTGGAGGGGACAGTGGCCTTTCCATCTGCTCCCTGCTGCCCTCTGTTCTGCCAGCCCCTCCAAGAAGGGCTCTGACAAGTTTCTTTTGCCACTTCAGCTGAGTTTGGCGTTTGTGACACCCTGAAAGGTCAGAAGCTGCTCTGCCTCACACTGGTGAAGCTCCTCTGTTCCTGCTCGTGGGCATTGGGAGTGGTGTGAGCAGTGATGTTGGAAATTGAGTGGATTTGGCTGATGCTGAGCCCCAAACAGGGAGGGAGAGGCAGCCTTGGGATGTCCACAGCTCCCTGGACCATGCTGGGTCCCTGCAGCATGGAGGGCAGTGCTGCCTGTCCGTGTGCTCTAATCAGGATCAATTCCTGGTGCTTACTGAGTTTTAATGGGATCTTTATCACGGCCAGGGTGTGTGGAAGCAGCTGAAGGCCTGGCTGACTGGGTTTGCTGGGTGTGCCTGTGCTGCTGTAATGGAGCTGCTGATAAATCTGTAACACGCTGCAGATCTCGATGAAACGCATGCCGTGCGTTTCACCTCCTGCTGCCTCCTTCTTCTGTGCTCTCAGGTACCTAATCCCTTGCTCTTTATCTTGTAAGACATCACATTACAGATCTTGTTCTTTATTCTTCTCCTGACATCCCCACACTTGCCAGCAGTGGAAATTGCAGTGCCTTGCTTTGCTGGGAGTGTGAGCAGTGGCTCAGTTCAAAGGCTGGAGGTTTTCCTTGGAGCTTTGCAGCCCTGTAAGACTCACTGAGCAAAGCATCTCACCTTCTAACAGACCTTCAAGCCACCTCTTTTTGTTTGTCCTGGTGTAAAACCTGCCTGACCAGGGAAACTGAATGAGATTTTTGCTGAGAACATGATTGCACAGGTGTGTGTGACTGTTCTGTGCAAGGATTTGGCAGAGAGATGCTAATTTTCATCTTTTCAAAGATGCTAATTGGGAAGGAATATCTGACTTTCCATCAGAAAGATAGTTTTGTAGAAATACGTCTTCTCTAGAGTTTTGTAGATTTTTGTTTCATTTAGTGTTCCAGGATATTTTTAAAAGTCCTTTTCATGTGTCACCAGAGGACTCCCATTTTCTGTCCAGCTTGGCCTAACTCATGGTAAGACCTGATCCGAAGCATTTCCTGAGCTCTTTTGTTGGGGTGGTGATTGCTGGTGGCCACGAAGGCATGAAGCAGTCTGGGATGTGTCCAGACTCCTCCTGCTCTGCTCAGTCCTTTCAGAAGTGTCACTCTGGTTTCCATCTAAAATGCTGAGAAAGAAGTGAAAGTTGTAGTACAGGAAAACTGGGAGGGTGCTGGTTTGTCTGTGCAGGTCTGTGGTTGGTGTTGTCCCTGGATTCATTCCTGTTGACCTTTGGGGAGAGAAAAAGTAGATTCTAATTCAACAAATGTCTGCTTCCAGGCAGTTGTGAATCTGGGATTTTTTTTTTCCCCCTAAGAGTGTGCAGGGAGGCTTTGCATTTAAAATAATTTTTTTTAACCATGGCACACTCTATTAAAGTTTGTTGTGTACCCAAATTACAGTGCTTTGCTTTTTGACTCCAGCTGAAACCGTGTCTCGAATAACAGATGTGGAATATTGTCATCCCACTGTCACACCAATTGTTCATTGTTCTGAGAAGGTCACATCATAATTCATTAACAATAATTATTCCCTGGGTACACCCTGCACTTCTTCACTCAATTGCTTCATTAACTTGAGAGTGAATCTCACATTCAGTGCTCCAATCAATGAAGATATATTTATAATGTACAAGTGGATGCTATTAGTTACAATATATTAACTGCCTAATTTAAAATAGAAAAGCTATCTTTATGAAGGGCAATTAACCACTAAGTGTAATTGATAATTCACATATCTATGATTAGGAAAGACAAATAATAAGAAAGAAATGAATCACCAGCATTATTAAAGAAGACACTGACGTGCAGTTTTAACAAGCAAAAGGGGCTCTCTGGGTCAGGACCAGATTTCCAAGAATCCTTTGATGGAAAAGTTCATCATCAGATCTGTTGTCTTGAGGTGGCTTTGATGTTTGCACCAAACAATTGAGATCACCTTCCCTACAAAATGGACCCAGCACGTTTTGTTGTCTTGAGAATCAGTGCAGGGACTTCCTTAATAGAAAAGTCCTTTTTCATTTTATTACGAAGAAGAGTCATAATATTTTTGTAAGAATTTATAAGCCTAGTTCCAGACTTACCTAAGTATCTGAATTTTCATATGCTCAGGTCCTCAAAGATAATTATGCACAAATTCTCAGGAAAACTGACAAAAAAATAGGCATTTTCACAAATTAGAGGAGCTGAGTGACAATCCCTTAGGCAAATGTTTATTTATTTATTTTTATTAATTGTGGTACATTTTAAGTGCTTCTGATTTTCTGTCTTCACTTTGAAATACACTGGGTGTCCAAACAGCTGACAGCTCATCCTTGGGGGAAGAGGCTTTTTGAGGACATCTACAGCAGGTCACCAACTTGGGTCAGGGGACAAAGCTGCTCACAGGCAGAGGACTTGCAGGGGATTCACAGAATCCCAGAATGGTTTGGACTGGAGGGGACCTTAAAGCTCATCCAATTCCACCCCCTGCCATGGGCAGGGACACCTTACATTATCCCAAGTTGCTCCAGCCTGGCCTTGGACACTTCAGGGATGGGGCAACAACACAACTTTTGCAGAGTACCAATGCACAGGAAGTGTGTCATTGGCTCTGGACACTCGTGGCTGTCTTTTCTCCCCCTGAGAACCTGTAAACGTTAATTAATGAATCAGATTTTTCAGGATTACCCACCAATTGACAGCACAGGTGTTTTGTGAGAGATGTAATGATAAATGTAGCTGGATCCACCCCAGTGTTGGCAAAACATCATTGAGCTAACTGGCAGCTGCAGTGGCCAGAGTCAGGATTTCAGCTCACAGCAAAGGATCCTGCTCCTGGTTTGGAGTATCACCTTCACCTTTTTAGCAGAACCGCCGCTCTTACCTCACTTTCTCCATCCAGTTAACCCCTCTGCTGCCTTCCCTCCACAGGATCAAAGCCTCTGGGCTGAAGCTGCAGCTCTGCACCAACGAAACCCAAGCCACCAGGGAGAATTTCGTGAGGAAGCTGCGGGCCCTGGGCTTTGACATCTCGGTGTCGGAAGTGACGGCGCCCGCGCCGGCCGCCTGCCGCCTCCTGAGGGAGCGCGGCCTGAGGCCTCACCTGCTGGTGCACGACGGTGGGACAGCCCCGGGGACACGGGCAGGGAGGGAAAATGCTCTGTTTTCATCTCTGTTTTAGCACAGAGAAATAGCTGTCTGAAGAGCTTGATTCAGACAGGGATTTATTTATTTTTTCATGTGTTGTCGCGAGTGAATGGAAGCGCGAACCTGGGGGACGCTCCATCACTTCCATGGGGCCTGAAATTATAAGGGGTTTGTGATTTTTTTTTGGTTTTTTCCTCCTTCTGTAGATCTCGTCCCTGAATTTGCTGAGATCGATAAGACAAACCCAAACTGTGTGGTTCTTGGAGATGCAGCAGAAAACTTCACCTATGAAAACCTCAACAAGGCCTTCCGACTTCTGATTGGGATGGAGAAGCCTGTTTTGATCTCACTTGGAAAAGGGTGAGTTAAACTGTTTTTTCCTCAAGTTTCTGCATTGTTTTAATAATATCTTTAACTGGTGTGGGGGCACTCACAGTAGCAACTTCTCAGTTTTTAATTTCTGTGCCTGGGCTCAGAGCCTGATCTGATCAGGTGCCTGTCAATGAAGAGGACTTTGGTTGCTCTAACAAAGCCTCAAAACCCCATAAAAATCCTGGAGAGTTTGGATTTTGATGTGTGTGACCCCCAGGTGAGTATTTGGTATCTCAGAGGTGAGAACTGTTGGTTTAGCTGCTGCCTGTAGCCACGTTTTCCTCTCTGAACTGAATAGAAAGGTTTTTTCATAGAGAAAGAAACCCAAAAGTTCCACAGGCCGTGCTTGGGTAAAGAGCTGCTGGTGCAGATTTGTGATGCAGTTTGGTGCTTTTGAAGTGGCAGGTCAGTTGTTTTGGTAGTTCTAATGTCAGACAGCATTTTTAATTATTCTCTGCCCATTAAAGGTAAATTTTGACCTCCTGCTTTCACACGCAGTAAAAAATCCAGTCAGGGAGTTTGAAGGTTTTCCTGAAAATAATTAATTTAGATGTATTCTGAGATTTTAAACAGGAAGGTCTTAATTCCTGTGCTACATAATGACAAATCCCAACAACCTCCAAGGAATTATTCTTATCTGTTGTGTGATGCATGGGTTTAAAAGGGACTGTGCATGTTTATCTTGGGGAAAGTGCAGTGACAACTTTGCTCCGTGGTTCAATAGACTGTAATGGGCATGAAAACCCTTCTTAGTTTGTGGGTTATTGATCCAGCTGGGGAGAACTTATCAGTGGGAAGGAGCAGTTAAATTCATTGTGTTGCCTTACCTGACACTCACGCTCTAATCCTCCAACAGGGGTGAAAAATCCTTGCTGCTTCTCAGAAGGATAAGGAGAAAATGTTGAGCAAACAGGAGAGTGGCTAATGTACATAAAAGAATCAAATTCTGTGTTATGTAAGGCCAGATTTCAAAATTAAATATAGAATCAACCTTTGCTTAGGAATTGTAGTGTGATCAATGCAAAAATGCTTTGTACCCTGTGCATGTAAAAGTATTTATTTGGTCATTCATTGATAGAAATAGCTCTTTTTTGTTACTTCTTTGAGATACTACTTTTTGTTAAAAAATAAAGATTTTTGGATATTCAGAGCTCAGTTTTCACCAAGAGCATACTGTTTTTTCATAGCTGATCATTGAGCTAATGTGAATACAAGTTCTCTGACTCAAAGGAGGGAGATTTTAAATTGTAAGAATTGTTCTCCTGACTGGAGAAGCCTTGTTGATGCAAAGGGCCAGGTACAAAACCCAGCTCTATTTTTAACCTGCAGAACCAGCACAACTGGGTGGGCCTTAGCAAGGTGCCTGCCTTGGGCCAGCAGGTTGGTTTTGGCTGAAGTTTTAGTTCATTCCATGGAAAACAAAAGTGCCAGAGTCACTGAAGCAGAATGCCCTGCTCCTGGAAATGGAGTGATTTACATTTAGCATCTGTTTGGGGCTGAGAGTGGGAATTGGCTTTGTAATTTCTTCTGTCATGCCACTGTCAGAAAATTAAGCTGTTTACGCCAGACTATAGAAGGTTAATGGCTGTTCTAGCAAAGGTCAAGTGGTCATTTTAAAGGAAGGCTATGCTGAATAATTGAAAATGGCAGAAGGATAAG
This sequence comes from Drymodes brunneopygia, assembly GCA_013400955.1. NCBI lineage: Eukaryota > Metazoa > Chordata > Aves > Passeriformes > Petroicidae > Drymodes > Drymodes brunneopygia. Next base: position 531,064 of record VZTZ01029895.1, on the reverse strand, counting down.
GCATAAAACCTTAGCTGACTGCTCATCCTACCTTTTTTCCTGTCACATAGAAACCTGTCTTTGCTCTGCTCAGAGCTTGGAAGACCTGCGTGAATGTGAATTGCTATTCCAGAAAAATCCTCTAAAGACACCTTCTAATTCTTTGAGCTTCATGGCAATGGGAGCATTTTTAGAAGGAACAAAATTCAGCTTGGAGAGCTTTCTTCAGTCCTGATAAACAGAGTTTCCTTATGTGGGAGGCTGAGACAACGATGTGAAGTTGTTCCCAGATGGGCATCTGGGATCCTTTCCCTGAGCACTGCATGGTCCTGAGCCTGTCCTTCCCTTAACTCCTGGTGTTAAACCAAGACCTGGGATTTTCTGATTACTTGACTTTTTATGCAGCCATATGGACATCTATAAAGGCCCAGAAATAATAAAATGTGGTTTCTTTGTCTTTAACTGCCAACGTTTTCATTTCATGGGAACTTTATCACTTTCATTTCCAGACGCTACTATAAAGAAACCGATGGGCTGAAACTTGATGTTGGAGCATATATGAAGGCATTAGAGGTATTTTATAGCTTGAATTATGCTTACTCGCCCTGTGCACCTTGTTAAAAGCGTATATGGGTCATCTTCTGTAATTACTCACCTTGGTGGAGGGAGTTTCCACACATTGAAACTCATCCGCTGCATTCTAAAGATGGGTGGATTCATTTCTGCCTTTATTCTTCTTTTTTTTTTTCTTTTAATGGTTTAAATTTGTTTTAGTTAAAATGTGGACTTTTTCTGTTGTGCTGCCTTTATTGCAAGTGAGGCCCTTGAAAGGAGGAGTCAGACAAGGAAAAAGTAGAATATATTGCGCAAGATAACCAGGAAAACCTGAAGGTTCTTGTTATCTCATTAACGAGGTATCTCATTATCTCTTAGGCTTTTATTTGTCTAGGAACAAGCTAGAAAGCATTTTTTTTTCAGCATAGTACTGATATTTAGTTGCAGGAAAATGTAACTTCTAAAATCTGCTTTTTCAAATGTAACTTTTCAAAACCCAGATTTGAAACTTGAATTTTCACTGGGGTCATTAAAATTATGCCAGGTGGTTGAAAAAATCCTGTATGTCTTTTAAGGCCCTCCAGTAGGTTTGGTAGTTTTATATAAAGGATATTTGTTATGTCTCAAAGAGTGATGCTCTTAACAAAATGAGCAGTACTGGAACTGAATTTGAAGATTACTCAGAGATGGAGACTGTGAAAGATTTGTACCTTGAGGTGTTTCAAGAGCATTTTCTCTCCTGCCAGAGAACTTTAAACACTTCTGCTGTCCAGATTCTCTGATATTCACCTTCACCTGCTAATCCATTGTGTCATTTAAGGGCAAAAATCAATAATCACAAAGGTTTTATGACTGGAGTTATGGAGTTGAACAAATCCTTTTCCAATCAGCATCTTTTCATGTTTCTCTCTTTATTTTTTTCCAGTATGCTTGTGATGTCCAAGCTGAGGTTGTGGGGAAACCAGCGAAAAGGTTTTTTGAGTCAGCCCTGGCAGAACTGGGAGTTCCACCAGAGCAGGTAAGGTTGAGGTGCCATGGCCATGGGCTGTGCCATGTATTTGTGCCCACTGGTGGTTTGTTCCTGCTTTGTTATAACTTTGAAAAGTTACAAAAGAGGCTGAAGGAGGATGTGACCAGGACTTGATGCCTGGCAGAGGCAAAAGAGGTGCCCCAATGCCTGGCAGTCTACTTGGTGATGAAGGCTGTAGGATGGTGGAATTGATCCCAAAATGTCATTTATTTCCTGTGCTGTCGAACTGACTGCCTTTTTTGTAGTTAAAGAGAAAGGCTGAAGTAAAATATTCTGTAATTTTGGTGAATGGGAAGCACTGACTGGCCCCAAACCTCCTCCTGTATTCCTGACTTTCCAGAATCGTGCTGAATGTGTTGTGCTTCCTCAGTACAGCCCATTTTCCCCCCTCTCTGTAGTTGTTCCCAGCTCCTCTTTATTGATTTGTTGTTCTGTCACACAGGACCTAAGGATGAGTATGAGAAGCCTCACAAACAGCAGTGAATTACAACACCATAATTCCATCGAGGGGCTTTGGGTGACATTATAAACAACAGGAGCCAAGTTTGGGGTGGCTTGTAGGTCCCTGGAGCCTGGAGATGAAATTATGGCCCTGTAATTCAGAGTGTGCTTGGGTTTTGCTTTATTATAGAGTGGGGAGATGGAAAAGACCTAGTGGGCCATCTAATCCATCTCCTTCCTCATGCAGGTGTGTTCCCTGCTCCACGGTTATTAATGTTTTGTCCAGAGTGGTTTTCAGAGAGCCAAACAACTGTCAGCACCCTGGGGATGATGTTCAGCCCAGTGGGTCTTGGGGGAAAGCAGCTTTTCCTGAGATTTATCAGGATATTTCCCTTTTAAACTGCATCTCCTTATTTCTAATTTTACTCTAGTTAACAACCAAAATAACTGCTTGCCTTCCTGGATATTTTCTACATCCAGTTATCTATAGACCTGTTACTATCCCAGGAGCTGTTTTTTACTAAAACTGTGTGGTTTAGCTCTGCTGCTTCCCTCCATTCAGTCCCTCTCCTTTTTTCTATACACCCTTCAGTCTGTCCATATCTTCCCAGGAGTGAGATAGCTCAGTCTGGAATATCCCAGGTACAGAACTCCTGTCTCAAGTCTTTGCCCCAGGAAACAAATCTGATGTAATGCATCACCAGACTGACAAAAATGATCCCATAGGGTGATTTAGTTTGGGCACAGAAAAGCAGGAGTAGTCCCCAGCAGAGATTATTTACTCATTCTCTGCTGTTTGCCATAGTGCTACTTGTGCCTAACTTTACATTTTGTCAGAGTTTTGGTGGGTTTTTTCATGTAGTTTCTAATGTAGGTATAATATTTTATATTCAGAGAGACTGGAGATGAAGGGAAGCGTGTGCTCTAACCAAGGAGGAGAGCAGCAGACACCACTGGATAATGGCATCAGTCACTCCATGCTTTCCACCATGAAAAAAATTAATCCACACTGCTGGAGTTAAAGCCTGCATCATGATTTGCACATGTGTAGGAGGAACAAATTACAGCCAAGCAGGCTGCCTTAATTCTGACATCTTTTCCTAACTTTTGGGTGCTTGGCCATGTGACTGTAATGTACTTTTGGAGAAGGATTTGCAGGTTGGTTTCATTGGTGGCACAAAGTAATAAAACTTCAGTATTTTCAGTTTAAAACCTCAGTATATTCACTTCAGTAAGTTCCTGTGATGCACTGCATTACATTTTAATCTGCCTCTTGAATGAACTCTGCATTTGTAGTGACATGACAGGGGCTGGTTTTACTTGTCTTTGCTTTTACAAAATGTTTATTCCAATAATTTATTCCACCTGTGGAATGCATTTAATTCATACCACCATTAAACCATTTTAGATGAGCTGTGCTTTTGGAAACATACTACAATTTTCTTTTTCTTGGCTTTTAATGAAAAATACCTTTTTAATAAAGCTGTCTCACCGCAGTAATTTGAGACAGTGGCAATTCTGAAATTCCTCAAGCTGCTTTAATCAATAAAGTTATCACCAGTCATTTCCCTTGATAACTGCTTCTTACTGAGACCCTGACTTTGCCTTCTGCTGCTGAGATATTTTCAGCCTGCTCTTAGAATAAGAGGAACTCCCCAAAGTCCAATTTTCATTTTAACCTTTCCTCAATGGCCTAGAAATAACAGATTGCCAGTATTACTTTAATAGATTGGAAATTTAGACCTCTTAGAGGTAACCAGACCTATCTTACAATTCAGTGCTATGACAAAGAATAACACATCTTAAAGGTTACTGAAATGCCTAATTCATGTGTTTTAAGGCGGCTGTAACAGTGGATGATTTTTACAGCTTTACAATAAAACCTAAATAATGTTAAGGTTCTGATAGTTTTATATAATCATAAAAAGTTCTCTCTGTAGCAAATTATCTTGTTTTAATGGGAGTTATGGCAGGTCGTGCTGGAGTCCATAAACTACTGGCAGTTAAGCAATTCCCATTCCTGCCACCTGCAAGGCTCAGGTGGGAGTTAGTGGAGCATGGGAGCAAGGGGGGTCACCCAGGGGTGGCACAGGGGACCTGCTCCTGTGCCAATGTCCCCTCCTTGCTCACCAGCCACAACAGGGCAAGATCTTCCATCCCAAAATAAAAGTTTCAGCTTTCAATCTTGAAGTTTCAAGCTTCAATCCAGGTGAGAGTTTAGTGAGAACTGTCTGGTCCTGCACCTTTGGAGTTCTAAGATAGAAGCAAAATTAATGTGGGATCCTGAAGCCTGGGAGATTATACCTTGGGCCAAGGAGAACAGGGAGAAGAGTAAATATAATGTATTTCTTGTGTAAAGGGGTTTAATACATTCATCAAGGTTTGGTGCATAAGCTTTATTTCCTTATAGTCCTAGCACATTTAGCTTGATTAAGGTTATTAAATCTATAACAAAAAATCTGTTTAGGCATAAATATGCCTGACTCCAGAAGTATTCTCTGTGCTAAATATTCTGGTGGAGTTAGCACAGTGCCTCCTGTGCATCTCTGTTTGCATCCTGCATAGGCTCCAGCCTCCAAAATCCCCATCTGAGCTCATCCTGGGAAACACTGCCCTGCAACACGAGCAGAGCTGGGCAAATCTGGGCATTCTCATCTTCCTGCCTTGTTCATTTCCTTACTCTGTGATTCCTTTTCTGATCAGACATTTTTCTGTGATTATTTAATGAATTCTGAAACCCTGCTTGCAGGCAAAAGCTACCTGAGGTTCCCACTCACCAGCCCAACTCTAAAGATTTATTGGTTTTGGCTGCTCACCTCCCTTCAGCTCAGGGTCTTTGGCACAGGCAGCACCAGTGGCATTAATGACTGTGGGGATTATTTTCTGCCTTCCCACCCCTAAGTTCTTGGAGGTCATGTTGATCTCCTCTGTTGTCACTGCCCCTCTGGGCTGAGTCTGATGGGGACCCTGTGAGAGCAGTGTTTTCCCTCAGCTTTGGCACATGTGCTTTATTTACTGTGTGNGCCCCTCTGGGCTGAGTCTGATGGAGACCCTGTGAGAACAGTGTTTTCCCTCAGCTTTATTTACTGTGTCTGTACAACCACACACCACCTCTCACCATCTGAGGGAAATGGAAATTACACCCATCCTCATTCTTTGATGATTTGGCTTAAAAGCCAGAGAGACTCACTGCATTTTTTCCCCTCTTTTTAGTTAATTTGTAGCCAATCTAAAAAAAGTAACTTCTGCAGAACGATTGAACAGATTAATGGTGTGATCCCTGTGTAAAATGTGAACACAAATGGAGATCTTTTAATTCCTGCTTTCAGTGGGTATGTGACCTTTCAGTTTTATATCTTTCTCTCTCTTCTTACCATATTGCAGTCAGAGAGGAAGTTAAACCCAGGTTTGACAGGTAGAGTTTTTTTATTTCCCTTGACAGCGCACCTTTTGACCTCTATCTTCTTGCCAATGATTTTTTAAATCCTAAATGATTTGGGAATAATTGCTCCTCCTTTAGTGATTATTGCCCTTCACCGATAGTAAATCTGTGAAATCCCTGGGGGCTGGAGCACATTTTTGTATGCGTGTGCCACAAGCTGGCCTGGACAGGCATCGCTGCTCAGCTGCAGCTGCACTTCCAGAGCTGCCAGAGTCTTGCAGGAAAACTTCCCTGGATGGGGGAAAATACAGCCCTGGAGAGTGCTCAGTGAGCTGCCCTGCTCTGCCCTTCCCCTTTGTCAGAGGAAATTGTTTTTAGGGTTATTATGACACGGGACTGAAATTGTCTTTACATCCTGAATGTCAGGATTCGGGCTGAGCAAGGTGGTGCAGGTCTGTTCCCTCTCACCCTCAAGGAGGTGTTGGAAGGAATTTTTTAAGAAAAAGCAGTTATAATCTCTTAAAGCCAATAGTTGAGAATGATTAAATATCCTGGAGTAGTTTGGGGGGGATTGGTAATGGTGGTTGGCTGGAGGTGGTGTTGCCAGGTTCTTGCAGCTCTGCATGGAACAGTGGGATTATTCTCTTTTCCTTATCCACATTTACAGGCTTTAATTATTAGTTATTTAAATCTAACCCACCATTTTCTCCTCATTTCATACTGGATTGCTGGTTTGGAAGAGTAGTAAGGAAAGGTGAACTATTTGCAAGAGAAGCTGTCCCAGATCTACTTGTTTGTAGCTCAGTTTGGTTTAGGAATCCTCTCAGAAAATTTAGGTGTATCCTGAGATTTCCTTTACATGCTCAGTAATACGTGGGAGAAGATGCTGTTGCAATTAGATAATTCATTAAGATAGCTCTGGAGGTTTAGTATTTTTATTCTTTCTCAGTATGTGTTTCGTCCTGCCCAGCAGAACAGAGCTGGGGAAGGGATGGAAATTCAGGCAGGAATGTCTGGAGCTGGAAGGTGCCATGGTTGTAAAATCCAGGCAGTTAAATTTATGAAGCCAAAGGCTGGTTGAGCAAGATGAAAATCAAATGGTTAAAGATGCAACTAACTCTGTATTAGACAAAATTCAACTTTAATACAAAAGGTGCAAAAATCTGATTGATAAACCACATTATGGACTTTCAAATCTGTGCTTCCCCAGCTTTCAGTTCTCTGTTCTCTGCAGAATAATCCAGAACACCTTTGGGAGGTGCAAAACTGATTTTTTTTTTTTGATCATTAATGGAAAAATTACTGTTTTGTGTGTATACTGAGTTTTTTTAAACTATAAAACGGCATCCCTCAAACATTTTAAATTTGAAGAATAAAACACATCTGGTAATTTGTAATGCAGGATGGTAAGCACTTGAAATTTTGTAGATGTGACTGTCAACAGAAAGGACCCCTTGGTTGATACACTCTGATCTAATAAATATCTTTAACAGAGGCTGAAGGTGCTCTGTGCACTCTATTTTTATCAAACACCAGACAAATTTTAGCACAACCAGTTACTTTTTTGGTAATTAACTCACTTTTGTTTATTAATGTTGGCATATACTTAAGCTGATAGTAACACAAACCATGCTAGGCCTGTACACAGGCCTGTGTCATATTGTGCAAAAATGAAAAAATTCCATTTTACAGTGATTTCCCAAATTTCTTTATCAACCTGAGAGCAGGTTGGGATCAAGCTCTCTGTGATTACAAGCTTAAGCTTTTGACCAGCCTGTAGAACACCAGATTTAAGAAGTTAAGCTTAATTTAAGCTGCTTGGAGCGTAGCAGGAACGGATTGTTAGGAACAGAGGAGGCCTAACTTTATAAAACTCACCATTTTCTTTGAACTGTGCCCCAAATCCCTTTGATTTCTGTGATTGATTACAAATTGCACAGGTGTGTGCTGTGCCAGAACATTGCTGGAGGAGCTCTGGCATGAATTACCCTCAAGGCAGGATGACTTTTAATCAATACCATGACAATATTATCTTGTTTAATTTGTCCGGTGGCAGCATTAAACCTCAAATCAAGCTGTTTGTTATGTCAGGGGAAGGTGACAAATAGCAGAAATGAACTTTTCCTGTATTTCACTGCCCTGACAGGCCATCATGATCGGGGATGACATCATGAATGATGTGGGGGGAGCCCAGCAGTGCGGGATGAGAGCGCTGCAGGTGCGGACGGGCAAGTACAGGTCAGTGCTCAAAAGCGTCATCCCAGTCACAGCCTCAAGGACCCAGCTTTTATCCATGCCTTTTTCACATCCCTTCCCCTTGGTGTCAATGTGGGCTTGCATTTGCTGTCTGCTCAAACACCTCCTTGTGCAGCAGAGACCTGGGTGATATTTTCTTTTAGGAAAACACTGTGTGAAAGTGGCAGGAAGGGGAGAACAGCGTGTCTTTGATCTTTTGAAGAAATACTTTCTGCCAAATTTCTGCTGTATTTTTTTCATCACAGCACATAGAACTGGTGTATTTCCTAGGGCTTGCTTATTTTTTTCCTGCTGCTGTATGAAAGTGTCGTACACTTGATCTAAGACGTGTCTGAAACCCATGGCAGGGTTAGGATTATAAAATTAGACTGTTGACTCAGCCATCCTTGTGGGTCATCTCTCACAGCTTTAGGAAGGGCTCCACATGTCTGCTCTCCCCTCCAGACACACACTCAGCACTGGGGTGTCTGAAACACGAGAGCTGCTTCTCCAGCTCTCACCTTCCCAGAGTGCAGGGTCCTGCAGGGTCCTCATCTCTCCAAATGCAAACCCCTCCCAGGGCAGGTGTCCCCTTGATGCTGTGCTCTCACTGAGCTGTCACAAGTCCAGCTGCTGAGGGGGGCCCTGAGTGCACCCCAAAACAGGACATGAGCCAGTGCTGAACAAGTGCCTGGGCCAGGTTAGGTTTGAGGTCAGCTCATGGTGACTCCAAATGCAGTGCAGGCATCTGTCCCTCCATTTGACATTCTGATCCCAGCATTCAAAATCTCCTTTTAACCATCTCCTCTTACCCATAACTGTGCCTCCTTGCAGTGGGGTTCAGCCACACCCTCTGTCACCTGATGTGATTTGTATTTTCACGGTTTTTATTCACTTTCAAATACTCAGATTGTAAAAGAAGGATGCTCCTTTGGGGAGGGGTACAGCACATGAAAGTCATGCTTGCCCTAAACTATCTGTAAAGTTATTTTGTTCATTTTTAAGTCAACCTACTCCTCAATTTTCCTTTTTAGTTTGTGTAAGGTGATAAAGTAATACCCTGTGCCTTATTTCTAATGGACCGGTAAATGATGGTTTCTGAGGAAAAAAAGTCAGGTACAGGTGCATTGTATTATCTATAATTTTAAGATAGTACTTCTAAAAATCAGATATATAACTGAATAAAGCTTGGGAAAACACAAAGATTAAAAAAGTAAGTATGTAGTTTGTGCTTTTTGGGATTATTTATCTGTAATCTTTGTAGTCCCAGGAGCTGGACTTGATGATCTGTGTAGGTCCCTTCCAACTCAGGACTTTTGGTGATTCTAATCCCATTAGTTTCCTAATGGAGAAAATCAGGACTCAGTGGTTGATTTTATTCTGGTATTAGTGGGGTCACTTTGCGAATCCATATTTTGCTGCCACACAGATACAGGTGCCAGTGAAAGAGGTATCTTTGCACACAAAGATGAATTAGGTCTTTGCTACAGATCAAATCTCTCCTGTTCCATCCTTGACCCACCATAAAATATGCCCCAGGTGATGTTGCAGCCACACTGTTCAGGCAGCTGACATAAACTCTATGTACACACACAAAAACACCCATAAATATGCATAATCATATGCTAGAAAAACATTTTGTGTCAAGTTTGAGTCATGAATTCACGGCTGAAAGGGAGTCACCAGCTCTTCTAGATGGGGCACAAAGTTTGTTTTCCACTGTTGTATTTCCTGTTCCAGTGTGTGGTTGGTGTTGTCTCAGCTCATGCACTATTGCAGAGCAGTGAAATACAGATGAGAGACTCTCTCAATTCCCCATGTGGTGCCAGGCCTGCTGTCAGCAGCTGTGAGTAAAATGAAATAACTCCTGTTTGCCAGGAGAGGTCAGAGGTGTATCTGTATTTTTAAGAATGACTTATTTAGTATACTTAGGAAATCAAGGCACACAGTGAGGAGAGACGGGGGAAAAAAACAAGCAATGGGCAGAATAAATTAAAAATAAATAAAATGTAGTCATTTGGTGGTGGGGTTAGTTTGAAGTGTGATTTATAAGATCATACAAAGGTCCTGTCGTTCCCTTTAGTCCTTGCCAGCACAGAGCTCTGTGCTGCATCCGAGCACCTCTGGATGGCATCGTTGGCTCGTGCACATCAGTGTCAGCCACAGCCTGGGGCTTCCCCACCATCCAAGACTGTTTGGCAAAAAGTGTTTTAGAGCACAAAGGTGTCAGGGTTTTGCTGGAGCTGTGGAGTGCTGGTGTGGTGGAGTTGCCACAAGTTTCAGTAACAGAACCACAGAATGGTTTGGATTGGAAGGGACCCTGTTGTGCCCCTCCATCCTCACCCAAAGGCTGTCCCCCAGCTTGCATTGTCACCTCCAGGGCACAGGTGTGCTTGGGACAGCTCTCCTGATTTCAGGACTCAATGCAGTGTACACGAATATTTTAGGAAAAAGGTTCTCCCCCAGAGAGTGCTGGGCACTGCCCAGGCTCCCCAGGGAATGGGCACAGCCCCGAGGCTGCCACAGCTCCAGGAGGGTTTGGAAAGCACTGTCAGGGATGCACAGGGTGGGATTGTTGGAGTGTCTGTGCAGGGACAGGAGCTGGACTGGATGCTCCCTGTGGGTCACTTCCAGCTGAGGATACTCTGTGATTCTACAGTTCTGTGGTTTTTGAGGTCTGCTGCCCACCCAGTGCCAGCCCAAGTTGTGCAGAGGTGTGCCCTGGGACTGCCTCCTCCCCAGGCTCTGACTCTCCTGACCTCTGCAGACTTTTCTCCACTGTTGGCTGCTCCCAGCATGAGATTCAAAATGTGGATTAAGCTGCTGCAAAAACCTTCAGTTTTGCACCACCTTGCATGGAGTGCTCCAAGTTGACTTCTTTGTCTTGCTTCTCTTGGATCTTTAAATTTAATTGAAATATGTGCAGCCCATTTCCTTTAGTATGACACACCTTGGCTGTTCCTCCTCAATCTCAAATGTTGAACTCATTCTCTGTAGCCTAAGCAGGCATGGCATAGATTAGTCCAAGAAATGCTATAAATCCTGTCTGCAACGTGGAATAAAACTTCTGCTGGCACAAGTCAGGGCACAAGTGGGAAGGTGGGGGGTTAAGATTGGTGTATTGGGGTGGCCTGATGTAGGGTGAGTAGTTGTTGGCCAGGTATGGCCTTTCCTAGGTGTAAATTCCAGACGCCAAGGGTCAGTCTGGGCTGCAGGTTTGTCCTCTCCCAGTTTGTCCCTTGTCCAGGATGGATCAGGCCATTGCTGCAGGGCTGTGAGATTTGTCAGCATTGGGAAATGTGATGCCAGTTCCAGAGTTTCTGTGCACACCCGGCCAACATCTTTCCCATCCAGTAAAGAACATGTTCTTGTCTTCCTGCAGGGGATATGTGCTAATTCCACTTACAGCTAATTGGCCTTGACATCAAACCAATGATTCCCACAATAACTATTGATTCTGCAATGCTCTGTAATATCCTCGTTCCTCTTTGTAGTCTGCAAGTTAGAGCAGAGAAAAATGACTTTGAGGCTTTTCCAGGTGTCTCCCTGTGCCTTTGGAAACAGCTTTCAGGTGTGTCAGATCAGAGTTGGAACCTTGGCAGGGAATGATTTCCCCCTTCTCCTTGTTGTTATTTACAGGTTTTGATTTGTAAATAAAGAACTTTCCATTGCTGGTGTGTGACAGTAGCCAGGAGTATTCATGACAATGGTGCCACTGCCCCTGCTCACCTGTGAGCTCTGGGATGGAGGAATTTGGCAGTGTGGATTCATCCTCTGTCAGTGCCCAAATGGAGTTTCCTTCCTTGGATTAGGGGTTTATCTCATGGCCATGGCTGATAATGACATCAGAGTCAACATCCCTGAGCTGCCTCATTACACACATCAAGGATTCTCCAGGGATGGAGGATAAAAAGGATGGAGGCCCCTGAGAGCTGCCATCTCCCTCCAGCTCTGCCACTGTTCTCCAGGAGAACTGGGTCAAGTTACTTCATGTATCCCTACTTTTTAATTATCGTCTGAGAATAATTATCCTGACTTCCTTAATAAAGTGGCTTGTGATCTGTTCCTCTTGCCTGATTAAAGAAAACACACAGAATTTGTAGTAAATTGCCTTGCCAGGAGAGAAATCAAAACGTGACCAAGACAAAAGTTGGGACAGAGGAGAAGTCTTTCAGGCTGCCATCATCATCTGATTAAGGATTGAGAAAAACAGATTGTGTCATTAAATGAAGTCATAAAAGTATTCTTAAAAAAATTTCCACACATAGATAAATTCATTGCTGTCAGTGTGTCATTCAGTGAAAGCTCATGACAACTTCTGTGAAGAAATAGTCACCTCTTGCTGCTCTGCAGGGTAGGAGCATCCCTCCACCTTCCCTTTCCTGCTCCGTGTTACTAACCCAGCCACGATGAACAGTTTTATGAGTTCTTTCCCATCTCCTGGGTACCAGCAGTGCGTAATGAGAATGCACAGGCACTCCCTTTGTGCAGAAACACAACCAGAGGCATTCCTAGGGCCTCACATCCTGATGATTAAGCCTGTTTCAAGTATTAAATGGTAAGAATTCCAAGCCATATTTGCACTGTGAGCAGTTGTATTATAATTCATGTTGGTTAATGTCTTAAGCAATGTTTATTAAAGCTGGTGTCAGCCAGTTGATTGTGATAGCTGATTGCAGGCAGTCCCAAGGCACAGCCTTATCACCCTTTGTTGCGTATTCAAATTATGGTTTGCTCTGCCCATGAGAGGATCTTCACACGTTTTTATCAATTTCTTGACCACAATTTGGTTACCATAATATTTGAAACAGCTTTGTGGAGGAAACTCAGAGTAAATCTACAGTGCCTTAGTGTGCACATCTGATCCCAGCCATAGATATTTCCAGTATATTCCAGTGTCCAGTCACACAAATTAGTAGCTCATGCATAAATTTAATTATCTTCAGTCTTAAAGAGAACTGAGAGTTTGAGGGGGGTTTATTAGTGGGTAATTTATTTATGGGTAGCATAATAAACCTCGAGGGAGCAGAGTGTGCTCAGGACACAGCCGTGCTGTGTGCTAATGTGCTGTCTGAAAAAAATCAGTCTGAATATCAGAAAAGGGATCAATCTGCAATGAGAGTGGGATAAATAAAGGAGAAATGGATCAGGTGAGTGAGGAAAGGTGGTATTACTCAGGAGTCTGACCATTCTGCTCTCTGCCTGTGCCATGACTGGCTTTTCCTCAGCAGTCCCATGGAGTGTCTGTGCCTCATCTCCGGCATGTAGGAAAGGAGGCACTGTGCACTTTGCAAAGCTGGGTGCCAGTGACCACATCAGCTGCAGTTTTGCTTCCCCTCTTGCCTCACATCCACCCAGCTCGTTCAGCAGCAGAGGCAGCTCAGGTTTCCATTTCTCCTCTCCTGAAGCTGATCAAGGGCTGGAAGAGGAGGAGCTGGTGCCAGTGACTGTGACCTGAAGCCAGAGGCAGTGGGACCTGGGGGGGCACGAGGCTCAGCTGGTCTTGATGTATGGGACTGAACCACTTCCAGGCCCTCTCTGACAGCATCCAAAGCTAATGGCCTTTCTGCTTTCACTCCTTTTTGCTCTGGTGCCTCGATGTCTTGGCAGCGTGTGCTCTTCCAGCCTGGGCTGGCAGCCACCCTCCCTCCCTGCGCTCCTGCCCTGCCTGAGCAACACCAGAGCCCTGAGCAGCTGCTTGCCCAAAGCGTTTGCCTTTCCTTCCTGCCTGCAGACACACAGTTCCTGAGCTGAGGTGGTGCTAGTGGCAGGATTGTCTGAAAGGAGGCAGCTCAGGGGTTTTCCACAGGGTGTGTTTATCTGCACAGCACCCACTGTCACTGCAGCACCCGTGACCTGAGCAGCGCAGTCCAGGAGATAGTCCTTGCTTGTTTATATTTCTAGAGACCTTTCCTCAGCACCTGCACAAGGCTGCAGCAAAAAATCCTCCAGTGAAGCAGCCTTTCTCAACACTTGTCCCTTCCAGAGTTTGTCCAGCCTTTGACAGCGTTGATGAATTCCATACCAATGGAAAACCACTTTATTTCCGTGAAAATGTAAATGAGAGAGCTGAAATGTGCTGCAGAAAGGGCACAGCTGGGACAGCTGCACAATTTGGGTTTCACGAGAGATTTCCTTATTTTTTTAAAGCACAGGTTCCTCTTCTCTGCTTATCTTTCTCCTGTAGCTAAATATCCTCCAGGCTCTTTGGTGCATGGAGTCCTCTCAGAGAGACTGCTCTGATGGATCAAACCAAGGCAGAACGTTGTTTTCAAAGGCAGAGAGAAGCAAATAAGAGAGATGCTGCTGATGTAACTCCTTTGAAGCAAATGGTTCAATATCTGAAATTTAATCTGGCTTGGGCCCTTGCTCATGCTGTAAACATGCTCAGGAGCAGCAGTGCCAGAACAGTACCTTGTGCTGACACCCTGCAAGCACAAAACACCTGAGTATTCCTGTTTAATGCTGTTCTGTGTGCCTATAGATGCTGGAGAGTCCCTGCAGGCTTAGCCAGTGATATTTATTTTCTTCTCTATGAGTAGCTTTATCCAACAAACCCAGAGTGGCTGCCTTCCATCCCTGGAAGTGTTCACAGCCAGGTTGGACAGGGCTTGGAGCAACCTGGGATAGTGGAAGGTGTCCCTGCCCATGTCAGAGGGTGGGACTGGATGGGCTTTAAGGTCCCTTCTAACCCAAACCATTCTGTGGTTCCAGCAGCTGCAGAGGGGATGCAGACAGGTTTTGTTGGGGTACAGGGGCTGCTAGCCTGCTCAGGATAAGAGGACAGCCACAAGACACAGGAACTGCTGCCCTCCAGCAGCCTCTGCTGGGCTGGGCTTCGTCCCCTTTGGGAGGCCTGATGGGACTCACCCAGAGTTAAAAATAAGGCAGCCAGCAGTGGCAGCTGTGGGTCTGCTGCAGGCTGGGATGTGTCTCTGTGTCGGTGCTCGGGTGCTGCAGCAGGAGCATGGCGGGGGCAGTGTGAGAGAAGGGCTTTGGGTGCAGGGCAGCTCCCAGGCTGTGCCAGCCCTGCCCGTGCCCCTGGCTGGCTGCAGACAGCCTGCAGCTGTTCTGGGACGTGACTCACACTCACACTGTGCCCCAAAACCATAACAATTCTCACTTGACTGTGGTTTTCAGTCCCTGTCAGCAGCGGGGATGGTTTCACCTCAGCCCTGCTGAGATGAGCTCGTTCAGCACATGGGGCTGGTGCTGGTGTGTGGGGTCTGCATCCTGTCAGGCCTTTAAACTCCAGCCCTCAGCCTCCCTAAAAAACAGGGATGTCTGTGAGGAGTACAGGGAGAGCCTGGCTGGCCACAGCCTGTTGCTCTTTCTGTGGATCTGCAGCTCATCTCGAAAGCTTTTCCTTGCTTAGCTGTGCTCTGTGCACAGCAACACATCACTTGCTTAAATGGCCAAAGCACAGAACAGGCATTGACTGATCAGGGGTTGCAATTAGGGAAACTAATGCAATGGGTCTTATGAAGAGCAGCTGGGGGGGCTCAGCCTGGAGAAAAGGAGGCTCAGGGGGGCCTCTCTCCCTCTCTACAACTCCCTGACAGGAGGGTGCAGCCAGGTGAGTGTCAGTCTCTTGTCCTAGGTAACAACAGGACAAGAGGAAATGGCCTCAAGTTGCACCAAGGAAGGTTTAGATTGGATTTTAGGGAAAATTTCTTCACAAAAAGGTTTGTCCAGCCCTGGCACAGCTGCCCAGGGCAGTGGTGGAGTCCTCATCCCTTGAGGGATTTAAAAGCTGTGTGGATGTGGGACTTGGGGATGGATTAGTGGCACTAAGGAGAATTTGGGGAGGCAGGATGGGGTGATGGAGCTGTCAGAGGTGAGTGGGTGGATGGGAGCTGACAGGCTGCAGCCACAGGGCCCGTCTCCATCCCCCTCCCCATTCCAAGGCAGACTGGAGGGGACACATTTGTCACTGTGTGACTTTCCAGAGGGCTCTGTGGGGCAGGGCACAGCCAGCAGACTTGTGGGATAACAAGAACCATTCAGCTCAGCTGTTGGCTGCACAGCACTGAGTCCAGGCCTAAAAATAGGAGCATGTCTGACCCCAAAGTGAAGGATTTTCACTTGAAATGCAGCCTGGCGCCCACCCAGGGTGACATCATCCAGAGGGGAAGTTGGAAAAGCTTCCAAACTCGTTGCTTTCCGTGGAGAAGTGCTAAATGTGTGTGTCAGCAGATAATCGAGCAGCACATTTGCTGTGGCCATGAATCAGGGGAGAGAGGGAATGGGGAAGGAAGGACCTGAAGGGGGAGGAACAGGATTGGAGCTGCAGGTTGGAAAAGAGTTTGGGGAGTATTGTCTGTGTATAACTCAAGGGTAGATGTTAAGGTCCCATTCAGGCTGAGTCTGTCCCATAAAGATGACACTTTCCTTTCCTTTAAGTGTGCTGAAAGTCACTGAGCTGCATTCAAGTTCTGGCTGTGAACCCACCCAGTGGATCTGGTGATTTTGGCCACAGCTGTGGTTTGAGTCTGCATGATTGAGACTTGCAAGTGCATGGATACTGCTCGAGGTGGCCATGGAAGCACCTGAGATGGCCAGGTACTGACTGACTCCCTTGGTTTCAGCTCTCTGATGTTTGAAGCAGCTTTTCCCAGGCTAACCTTCAGAGATTTGCTCCAAATCTGTGCTCACGTGGCATGGATGACCTTGCTGCTGTTGTTCTAACTCCAAATTGCTTGAACACAGTTCCTCATGCTTCTGTGCTAAGCTGCTTTTTCTCCTTTAAAAGTGACAGTGTGTGTAAAATGTGGTGGCAACTTTTCCTCTGAAACTTGATGTCTTTTCCCCCTGGATGCTGCCAGGCAGCTCCTGTGCTCATCCTCTAACAAGGACACCTTTCCCTCAGCGTTGATGAGCACATACTGAAATTTGTGGCTCTTTTCAGATGATGAAAGCTGAGTGTGATATGGGGAGTCTCCTTTCTCTGTTTTCCTTCTGCCTTTTAAACTCTCATTACGTATTTATGATGCTGTTACAGCAAGGATGCCTGGAGCACAACCGTGGGCACTGTTTGGTCTCTGGGTCCCCAGTGAAGCTGAAAAAGCTGCTGTTGCTGTGTAAACACCGTTTCAAGAGCTGATTTCATGTGTGCTGCTGGGCATTTTCACCCAGCTCTGATAATAAAAAGAGGGAAAGAGTTTTACCATGTCAACGTAGACATCTGATAGGAAACCAATTTATTGGTTAGAGACTGAGAAGAGGGTTCAGGCATGCCAGCCCTTCCTTCTTGGGGTTTTAGTGCCTTTAGATCATCACAGCAGTGAAACTTCTCCTGCAGACAAGCTGCTTTGTAGACACTGCCACAGCAAGAGGCGCAGATGAGCTGCTTCTCACTTTGTCAGCCTTTGGGTAGGATTTGTCTGAGTAAGCAGGAGGGTATTTCTGGTTGTCTGCTGGGAAATGACGTGGCTGCAGTTGCAAAGGTGCTTTGTTGGCATTGGCTGAGCCTGTGGCTGGCAGAGGATAGCCCAGGCAGAGTCAGGAATTTGCTTCCCATGCCAGCATCAAGTACATGGCTTAGAGAGGAGCTTGAACAGTTTTCTCATGGTTTACCCTTTTTCTGCATGGAAGCATGAAGCCTCCCTGACCCAGGGATGAATCTCTACTTGCAGCCAGCCTGTGAAACCTCTTAGCTTTTGATCCCTGGCACTCTTTAAGAGGCACAGCCCAACTGGAGCAGCAGGGTGAGTGGCAGGGACCTGAACAGCTGAGATAAATCTGGTACTCCAGCAGTGAGTGCCAGTCCTGCTGCAGCTCCAGCACAGGCCCTTGATTTCATGGAGCATTAGTGGAGCTGACAGACGTGAGAGTGAGCACACACTGGAGGAGCCAGCTCTTGTTCTTGCAGACGGAGCACTTTTATTTTTCCTTGCTGGTTGAGATGTTCTAACAAATACTTGACTTCCTTGTCATCCTTAAACTATGTGGAGAGGTGGGGAGCTGCCTTTTACCCAAGCAAATGGACTTCTGCTTTGAAAAGTCCCTTCCTGCAGTTTTTGGCATGACTGATCACCCTGTTCTCGACAGCCCCTGAGCTTCATGATACAGTAGTTTTGTACAAAGCTGTATTTTTATGTGCATAAGCTTTCAGAGCTCTTTGAAAACCCATCCCTAGATGTCTGTCCTGTGGTTTTAAGGGAGAGTTGGAGATGGGGTTGCCTGGGAGGAGGGGGTTGGTTCTGGGATTGTGAGAGTGGCCAGAGGCGCTGGCAGACACGCGGCGCTGGCCGGCGCTCCTGCACGTAGCACAAGCTGTCAAATAACATTCAGATAAAAATACTGCATATTAAGAGACCATTACAGCATGAATTGAGCCATATTGTGCATTTACTCTGAGGAGCAGTGCTTGATGAAACACTCACATCCCCTTCCCTACGCTGAATCCTCATTTCCTCATTGCACACTTGTGGGGGGACTCACAGAGCAACATTTCCCCCTCTCCAGTCATGTGTATTTTTCTGCTGTATCTTTCTAGTCGTTAAATACAAACATTAATGCATTTATTTCTGGAGCAGAGCTTTGAGATCCTTCCCTGTGCACACAGGGCCAAGAGGCACAGCTTAAAGCTGGCACTGGCCACAGGGTTGGGTGTTCACGTGCTCAGTTTGAAAGAACGCGAGCATTTTGTGCAAACATATGTTGGAAATGCCACTCGTGGCTGCCTCAGGGGCATCGTGTGGGCTCAGCCCTGCTGCAGATGGACTCCCAGCTGGCCCTGGGCAGGCACTCAGAAAATCCCAGTGCCCTGAGGAAAGCCTGGGAATCACAGAGGAACAATGTGGCAGGGCAGAGGGAGAATCCGCTCCTCTGCGGGGCAGCACTGGCCTTTCTCATCGCAAAAGCATCTCTGCCTCCCTCCATCAGGCACCAGTCAGAGGTGCTGATCTCCTCTGGGGGCTCACAGAGGCTCTGCTGAGGTGGCTCTTTCCAGTGTCCTGGCTCCTGGGAATGCAGTGAGAGAACAGGTTTTGGCTGAGGATGTGGGGGCTGGTTCCTGTTCATACAAAGTGGGTACAAAGATCTCAGTGGAAAGGGAAAAAAAAAACCTGTCTGCATTTCAATCAGCCTAATTAAAGTGCCTTTTGCAGGGGCTGGCAGGCCCAAAGTGATTTGTGCAATTAATGCCTTTTGTGTTTGTCTGGTGGATTTTTTTCTTTACCTCACTTATTTATGGGATGATCACCTCTGTGTAATCTGTGATTTTAAGGTTAGAAATAAGGGGATGGATCCTCAACTGCTCTAAGGAGTGGAGTAAACAGGAAGAGCTCTGCTGATTTACACGTGTGGTGCTCTGGATGCCTGGAAATAGCTTAGCAAGTGTAAAAGAGGAAAAAAAAAGGTTTCTCCACCCATCTGGAACACATTGCATCCACCAGGGGAAGGAGAGGCATTTGTGAGAGTGAACGCTTCATTTATCAGTGCATGAGCTATTGAAAAGCCTGGATGTAGCTGGGATAATTATAACCCAGATTAGTCTTCTTGGAATGGAAAAGTAATGACAATCCTAATTTTACCCAATCCTCTGAAATTTGTTGTCTATTTGTTTAACACCCCAGACCCTTTCCTACGGCAGGGGATCCCATAGATTTATGGAGGTGCAGTTTGGAAATCTGAATGCTTGGGAGTTGATCTGCGTGGCCCCTGGGCTGCTCTGGTTATTTTCTCTGTCACCACTTGGAGGCCGTGGGAACTGGGAATGCAGATGGGAGCACAGGGAGGCACAGCTCAAACATCAGCTGGAGTCACTCAGAACATTCTCCTTCCACTGGGCTCTGCAGGTGAGGAGTACCTGGCTGGATTCAGCTGTGGGTGGGAAGAGAAGGTTTCCTGTTGGGAAGGGAACAAAGCTCCTTCCTTCCTCTCTTCAGGAGCTGCCTGTTTTTCTTTCCTGCATATTTGTGGGGTTTTTTTTCCCTGCATGTTTCCTCCATTCCTGGAAGTGTCCAAGACCAGGCTGAATGGGGTTTGGAGCAACCTGGTCTAGTGGAAGGTGTCCCTGCTGGTGGCTGGGATTGGAACTGGATAGTTTTTAAGCTTTTTTCCAACACAAACAATTCAATGATTCTCTGTAAGGAGAGGCAAGATGTATTCAGAAATTCCCCATGCAGGGAAGGTCAGAGTATCAAATATTTGGAGGTATTTGGAGAGCTGACTGCAGTTTCCCTGTATCACCTGTCCATCACAGAATCTTATCCAAACTGAAAACCTCTGCTAGATGCAGGAACAGCAGCATAAGAAGGAAAATCCCTTTGGGACAATACAGGCTTTGTTAAAGAATAGAAGTTATCCAAAATCTGTGAAAAGGCAGGTAAAGAAGCTCTGGACCTGGAAGCTTCTTTTGCATCCATCATTTAATAATAAAGGAAAATGCCTGGGCTGGGTTTTAATAATTGTTTCTGGTCTTTTTTGATAGTAAGTTCATAACTTCTAGGCCTGTCTGCATTTGTGGCTTTATGAGCTGTGCTGCCTTTTGGCTGAATATTTACTCTTTTCTTACCACAAAAGTCAGTGTCTTTCCAGTGCAGCAGGAGCTGAAACACAGAGTCTTGATTTCCTGTTCAACTCTAAAGCACTTTGGGATTTCAGGGTTTTTCAAGCACTCGCAAAACCCCAAACAACAAACCCTGAAAGATGAAAATGATGGTCCAAAGATGACAGAAGGAAAATTTCCTTTGCCTCCTTCTGAGTCAGGGTTTTAGTCCAAGGGGTTCAGTAGCACTTTAGGCCTTTGTGCTTCAAGACACAAGCCAAATTCTCCCTAATAAAATTCAAAAGGCATTTTTTCCTTCAGGGCACAAATTCTAATATAAAATCTCCCACATTTTCCTAAACCACTGTCAGAAACTGGCCACTGTTGAAAGTGGAATGCACAATTAGCTCAGGCTGCCTGTCTGAACTGGCGTGGAGGCTTTTTCCTGCTTCACCTTCCATAGGAGCACACAGAGGGGCCTTGTCACCAGGATTGCTGTGCTGTCACTGGGAAGGCCACCAGCTCAGGTGGGACAGGTAATCAGGGAGGCAGGAAGGGTTGGGATGTGTTGGGATATGTTCAGGAAGCCTCTCTGCCAAAGCAGTATCTTCACAGTCCCAGCTCCTGTGCTGTCATCCCTTGGTGCCTGACTCGCATTTCTGCAGGCATCCAAGTCCTGAAAAATTTGGGTGAGCCCTTGGATGGTGTGGGACTGGTGGTTTGTGAGGAAACATCAGTGCTTTGTCACCTGGGAGCTACAAAACAGTTGGCCTGAGTGAAACAAAGGAAAGAATCTTTTCATGTGCTTTGGAAAAGGGTGGGGCAGCAGCAAAAAATGAACCTTCCTTTGTCCAGAGCAGAGCAAATCCCCTCAGTGCCAGCCCTGCTCCACATTTAACCCTCCTATAGGCAGGTGGCTGATCCTGGGAGCTGACAGCAGCTCCGAGGGGTAGGAAATCCAAGTGCCTTTCTGAGGTCTTTGTATCTCACAGGTTTCCTGCTGCAGCCTTGGCAAAAAAGGTACCAGTGAGGGGTGTGGCAGTGGCTGTGGCTCGTGCTGCCAGCTGTGCAGCAGCTGTGGGTGAGGGAGTGTTGCCATCTGTATGTGCCAGGCTGGAGAGATGAGCTGGTCTGGTCCCTCCCTGTCTGAAGCCAGTGGGAGCCTTTCCCATCACTCCTGATGAGCTGGAAAACGTCTTGCACCTCCCACATGTATCACTTTCTTCCTGTTCTTTTTTTTTACTTCTAAAACATCACACCCCACAGTCACAAGAAGCAGTTCTTGAAATCCTGACCTGGGGTTGTTTTCGGCTGTTGAATGCTGTGGCAGTATTCATGCTGTGTCTCAGGAGAGGATTTTCATGCCTTGTAAACACAGAGTGTCTTAGCTGTTCCTCTTGGAAGATTTTGGGAAGTGCATTACAGGAGATGTCAAATAGGATGGTTCAAGAGGGTGGGATGGAGTAATTTCCTTACCTTCCATCAGTGCCTTGGACTCTCTGTTCCAGCTGCACTGAACATCATTTAGCTCCAAAGTGCTGCTTCTGGCACCTTCCTCCCACACCCTTGTGTGGCCATTCCCGGGAGCTCTGTCCCTGCCAAAGCACAGCCTGTCACCAGAAGGAAAGGACAATTAAAAGGAAGCAGTGGAGTTTGCCATATAAAAGTTTAAACCTTACCCAGGCTGAATAATAATAATGCAGGGTGTCATTCCATCCAGACAGATGCTTCCTGGACTGGAAGGAGCCACTGGGTCTGAAGGGAATGGATAAACAGCTTTGCAGCTCCCAGTTTCTGCAGCTCAGGGCCCTGGTGTTGTCCCCCTGACTGTCCCTGCCTGGCTGCAGGTCACTCAGGGAGGGGTTTGTGTGAGCAGCCCAAATCCTGGCTGTTGAGGGGTCTACATGGAATTCTCTGTCCTAACCCCAGCATGGGCTGCTCCTGCTGGGTCCAGGGAGGGTCCACAGGGACACATCACCAGTGCCAGCAGCTCCAGCTGCCTCCTGATGCTGGCTGCCTGCTGCAGTGACTTCCTCTACCCTTCTCCTGGGAGCAGAAATCATCTCTGTGTGGCTCTGGGCAAACCAGGGAAATTGAAAACTTCCCTCCATCCCCTCTGTGATGCTGGCATTGTGCCCTTCTGCCCTCCTCCCCAGCCCACCTCCTGCACAGGGTGACATTGCTGAGGAGGGACCCCCTTGCTGATGGCTGAGCTGTTCCCACTCAGTCCCTTCTGGGTGGTGTGGGGACACCTCCCAGGAATCACTTCCCAGGAAAAGCCAGGCTCCTCTCAGAACCCCCAGTGCCTCAGGGAGAGGCTGTGTCCACCCTCCTGACTTCACCTGGGGACTGAGGCTGTGCTGCAAGCTGGAGGGAAAGATGCAGGGAGGCATTTGGGGGAAGAGCAAACCAAGGCACTGCTGGGCTCTGTAGGTGGAGAGGAATCTGGGTCTAGAAGTGCAGAGCTGGCCCTGCTCTGAGCCAAACCCACACACACAGACACATGGCCAGGTGGGCTTTGTCCAAGAGAGCAGCACTCAAGGAAAAACAGACAGAAAAGGCTGCAGTGCCTGTTCCAGCTCACGTGCACCCGTGTTTTCCAAACTGAAAATTCCACAGTGCTGTGGGGGTGGCTGGAGACAAACCCCATCCCTCAGCCCCCTGCACAGAGCATCCCATCCCTGCTGTCCTGACAGCACAACAAACTCACCCATCCCAGGTGGCCATCCTGGGGAAACAGGCTGATTGCCAAGTAAATCCAGGAGCTGCTGCCTTTACAGGAAACTCCTCGAGGATTGACAAGGCAGTAAAACAACAGTTTTCTATGGCAATTGCTCTGTGGGGAGTTTGGTCAGAGCGCTGCATTGCAAATGTACAGAACAGCCTGCCTGGAGAAATCCTTGAGAGTGTGATAGGATTTAATCAATCCCATTTGTTTGGATGGAGAGGCAGCCCAGATCTCTGTGGCAGATGCCCAGGAAATGCTGGAGGCAGCAAAACCTGTTCAACAGGGCTATGTGTGGCCCTGTGAACAGAATATACCAAATTTGACTTTTTTTTTCACTCAGTCAACCCCTCCCCTTATTACACCTCAGGTATGTCCAGTCTTCACTAATCCTGTCATTTTCATAATTTTTTTCCCCTTTTCTATCTCTTTGCCTCAGATCCTGTTTTTATTTATTTGTTTCTTTATTTATAAAGTATGCCTTGATTCCTTTCTATGCTTCACTCTGTTCTGGGAGGCCACAAGAGGCAGTTGGATATGATGTCCTGCAGCCCTGCTCACTGTGGGACAAGGGATGAGTGTGCTGGGGGTCCTGCTGGGTTCCCAGGGATGCTGTGCCTTGTGCTGTCCCTTCGGGAGAACGTGACATGCAGCAATGGGCTGTGGAGGTGGGTCCTGTCCTTGGAGCTGCACACAAATCCCAAATGCATTCCTAACAATCTGTGCTGTTTTAAAGGGGTTTTATTTCCAGATAAGTGACTTTCTCAGGCCTGTTTTTTTCATTCCCTGTGAAAACTCTCGGTTCTGTTGCTTGTCCAAGCTGTGCACAAGCAACAAACAGTGATAAAGAACAACCTATTGGCACGGGAATGCAGGGGCCAGCTGGTTGGACTGTGTATTTATTGGACTGGAGATACTGGCAGCATAGAATTAGGAAGATCTGCTGTTAGTTTGGGCTTCTCCTCTATCTGGTTTGGCCGGCTGTCCTTCCAAATAACAGGGAAGTTTCGTGTAGTTACAGGAGACAGGAGAAAAGTTTATTCTCTTGGTTGATCTGAGTTTGCTGTTTGCCACCACCTTTACTCCTTCCCCATGGCAGCCAATTCTTCCCCTGCCTTTGTTCCCTGCATCTTTTGTACAACAGAATGAAAGAGGGCCTTTCCAAAGGCCCAGCACTGCTGTAAAGCCACAGGAGGGCTCAGCACAGGGCTGATACTCCCTGGAGTTGCCAGGATTATGGAGGAGCCAGACCACGTGGCCCTTGCTATGTTGTCAGGCTTGTTCTGGGAGATGGTGTGGGAGAAATGTCCTTTATCCTGAGGTTGCTGGGTCTGCCATCCAAGGGGACACTCGTCAGCAATTTCCTATCTGCAAATCATAATTACTGGGACAGGAAAGAAAACCAACCCTGGGCCAGTCTTGGTCTTGCCTGCTGGGATTCTTAAAGAGAAGGCACAACCTCCTATAAATAACCACCCCAGGAAGTGAAATAGGCATTTAACATCTTTATAAAATAACTAGGATTCAAAAGGCACCCGAGTGTTGTCTCTTAGTCTTGCAGAGTGTCTGCATAAAGCAAAATCTGGTGATTTTGGTGCTGTTAAAGGGGAAGCAGCAGCAGCACAAGTGAGATTAAGCAGAGATGTGGGCCTTGCTTTTCCTGTCATAGGCTGGTCTGGTGCACTGAAGGGCACATGGGAGAAGAGGAAGTGTTAGTTGGTTCTGTGCAGTGACTCAGTGAAGATTGGCCCATCCTCATGGGAAAAGCCCAGGGATTTCACACACACCATCCAAATCTTGCTTCCCCTGTCATTTACAGGCATTTGTGTGATTTCAGTCTGGTGCCTGCAGCTGGAAATGGAGGAAGCCCTTCCTCCTTTAAGGAGAAGCTGTGTCCCTCCTCTGCACTCCCAGGGGTGCCATTACCTCCTGCAGATCAAGCCTTACAGCATTCCTTGGGCTCTGCCTCCCTGCCAGTTTTTTCCTGGACATCTATGGGCTCGCAGGACCAGCACACCTTGGGTGGAAATCCTCTGGAAACCTCTGCTGCTGGAAATCCCACTGCACCCGTGGCTCCTGCAGAGCATCCCTTTGGCCAGGCAGCTTTTCCAAGCCTGTATCCCACTTTGGCCAGGCAGCTTTTCCAAGCCTGTATCCAGCTCCACGTGGGAACAAGCCCTAATTTTGTGGTCTCCAGCAGGTCCCAGGCCCTGGAGCCACCATTCCAGTAGATGGCATCAAAGACAGCTCATTCCTCTGCTGGATCCAGCTCTAAGGACTCTTTTCCCACAGTTCCTCTCCCCACAGTCCCATTTCCCAGCAACTCTACAGCAGATATTCCTGTAAAAAAAGCAAGATCCTTAAAGAATGTAACCTGGGTGTTGCTTTTCTTTTGCTTCAGTGTTAAATGATGTGTCCCATGTCACCTGGTTTTCCACCCAGCAGTAGGGACAGGGTGCTTTTTGCTTGCCTTTGGCCATTCAGCCATAATCTCACCTGAAAAATTAATTATAGACCTTCAGGTGCAGGTTTTGATGTCTGAATTTAGTTTACTTTATATTCATATGTTTAATTTTTGCATATGCAGTGCCCTGCTTAATAGGGAGATTAAATCTTCCTTTTTCTTTATTTATTTATAAACTATGAAGAGACCTCATAGTTGCTGGAGGTCATTGATCTACAAGACAAGAAGAAATCCCTGTTGACTCCAACCTGTAGGATTTCCCACAACCAGCAGGTCTAGCACACCACCAGACTTCAGCTGACACATCACAGTGGAAAATCCAATCACTGCCATATCACATCTTCAAAACTTGATCACTGACTCACCATTATTTCTGATCTCTTTGGGAGTATTCCAAAATCAGGCTCTCTACATTAGCAGAAGGAGGTCAGGAGTAGTGAGTGAGTACAGGAGGAGAGAACATAAGTGTAGTTTTTACTTTTAAACTTAGACCCCTGTGACTTTTAAATGTAATGTTTGTAACATACCCTGCCCTTGGGAAGTGTATTCCAGCTGCCTCACAGTGCTTGCATTAGCCAGTAGACTTAGCAGGATTTTATGGATCTATTTTCAATTAAAAGAAAAGAGCTGGAATTTCTTCCCACTGGGTTTGTCCTCTGCTCTATTTGTAAGTTCAAAAAGAAAAAAGAATTTACCTTCCCTTCTTTATTAGGCCATAGATACCACATATTCCTTGGGCTGTGCTCTTCAGTCTTCACCTGCTCGAGGTGACTTTGACTTCTTCAGGCTGGGATAGGCAGGATTTGGGCTGTTGGGTGAGGTTTGAGGCAGGCACATGGCAGTGGCTGGAGGTCTGCTGGAAAAGTGTGAAATTGCTGCATGGTTGGTCTGTCCCAGGCAGATTTTTGGTGTGTTCTGTGCCCAGAGCAAGACCCCTGCAAAAATCTTGTGTACCAGAGATGTGACACAGAGCTTTGCTGGAGCTCCAGGAGAAAAGCAAATCTGAGTAAAGCATTTGTTTAATAGATTAGATCTGAAAACAGGATTAAGTCCTCCTGAGGGCTTTGAGGTGGCAAACAGAAAGTTCAGCCAGGCCAGTGGATGCTCCTGTGGCGTGGGTCCCATTGCAATGTTGGAAGTGGTGTTGGCACTGGTGGCACCTTCCAGAGGGTTCTGGACTCCTGAGGCTGCAAGGGACAGTCAGGCTGCTGCCCAGCAGGGCCAGGGCCAGCTGGGAGCCTCCAGCTCCAGCCTCCCTCAGGTGGGAGCAAACAGCATCCCCCAGGATGAGCAGTCCATCGATGCTGCTCCTAAAACATCCCTGCTGCAGAGTGGTGGGGGAGGGAATCATTGCAGATTTAGCACTTGGCTTTTAAGGCACAAACTTAGCCCAGAATGCTGGCAAATTTTCCAATACCAGCAGCTAAACAAATTCCTTTCACAGGGTGAAGCTGGACTGTGTTTTGCAGGTGGGATGTACCACTGTGCTGCCCAGTGTCACACAGTGCTGCAGTGCCAGGGAAAAGATTCCTTCCCAGGAAAAATAATGAAAGGTGCCAGGCACTTTGTTACTGATTATCCTGTTCCCTGGGAATGAGTGAGCAGAGCCTGAGGAAGAGGCACAGTGGGGAGAAGGGGGAATAAAGGAATGAAGCTGAAAGAAAACCAACTCGATGCTTTGCAGGAAGGGATCAGAGTGCCTGAGGCCATTCAGGTGTTTTGGTTACAAGAGCTGGAAAGCTGAGAAGAGTGAAAGGGGAGGTAGGAGGGACCTCTCCAGGTGTCACTTTATAACTCAGAGATTTATCAGACACCTGAAGTCTACAAAAAAAATACAGTATTAGTAATTTTGCTGAGAAGGAACAGGTGGGTGTGCTCTCAGAATGCTGCAATGGCAAACCCTCCGTCCCAACATACTCCTCATTTTTAGTTTTAGGAAGGTTTACACAATAAAACACCTCACTCAGCAATACCTGGGGGCTTCACCTCAGGGACCAGTCCACAGCCCTTGGCTCTTCCATGCAGTCCCAGGAGACAGGGAGGGTTTGACTTTGCCTGTGCTGAGGAATGAAGAAATAAATAAATAAATAAACAAACAATTCTTCCTGGCCTATGCAATTCACCATTTATAGTCCTGCAACAAAATCCTGCATTCTGGTTTTCAGAGAGCTGGGGGCTGGTGGGGTATGGGGAGAGGGGGAGCCTTGTCCCAAATGTGGGGCAAAGTCTGGCTGATGGGAAAAGATAAAAGGAGCTGTGCTGTCCAAAAACCACGTGGAAGTTACCCAACAGCAGCTCCAGTTTGAGTTATTCTTGTCTAGTTTCCACATTGATCCCAGATACATACATACATACATACATACATATATATATATATATATATCCTGAGCTTTACATTTGGCCATTGGTTTGGAGGAAATCTGGAAAATTCATCTACTTGTTTTCAGCAAAGGCAGCACATTTCCTGGCTGGAATGCTGGCCGTTGAGAAGATGCTGCTTTTCAGCCTGGTTTGAGCCATCTCCTTTACATCTCAGCTTTGGCAGAGATTTAGATGAAGGTTTCCTCTGTAGTTGTGCCAGGGGGTGCAGTGAGGGGCAGGTGATGACTCAGAGCCAGATGGTTCATGATGGGGTGTCAGGAGCACAGGGACATGTGAGGGCAGAGCACAGGAGCCCAGGCACAGCAGAAGGCCAGGAGAACCTGTCAGCAGATGGGGGGGAGCTGACCTGGCCCTACAGCTCCACTTTGCACCCAAACACCACCATAAACCTGGCCAGATCTGGCCGTGCCATCCTGGCCTGGGCCAGCCCACCATGATGCCTGTACAGCCCAGCCCAGCTGGGCTTTTGGGGGGATTTTGGTGGTTTTGGGGCCAGCTGCTGTCTTTCCTAAGCAACCTCTACAAACTGTAGTACAAACTGAGTTTAGCTGGTCATGACTTAGGGACACAAAATACAGAGCTTGAGATGATTCATCCTGAGGGAGAAAGGCCTCACTCTCCTCATCACCTGCTGTGAAGGACAGGCACACAATTAAAAGTTTTCTGTAAATGCTAATTAAAATGGACTTAGCTAATGACCGATCGGTCTTTTGATTGCATTAAGATTCTAAGTGTAATGAACTTAACTGAAGTATGGATTACAATCTTGTTCTAATTAAAACAAAAACGTGTAACACATATTAGCACATATCAGAAAGAGTTTTAATGGCTGTTTGGGATCAAACTGTTGAAAATATTAATGTGTTGTCTAAAGCCTGCAGCACTTAATTAGATTCTTCATCCAAGTGGAATTCAAGTTACTTCAAAGGGTACATCCAGATTTTCTTGTGCTCTCAGAAACAGAGGGAATATAGATCTGGATTGTTCATTCCATGCTTCTTTGCTCTCCAGTTCTGAATCCTGCCTTCCTCAGTCTCCTCCAACCCTGTGGCATGTGGAAGAGAGGGGGACAGTTTGTAATTCTGAATCTTTTGCATCTCTAGTTGCTGAGCAAGATGTACCATTTTCTGCCTTGCTTTGGGCAAAAAGAGTGGAGCCAGGAGGTTGTTGTTACCTTGCAATAGAGATTAAACAACACACCTTGCCACCAGCAGCCTCAGGCAAAAGGTGTTGGTAGAGCAGCAGTGGCCAGGGAAATCCGTGATCAGAAGAGTGAGGCAGAGCTCAAGTTGAAATGCCAGGGGGTCAGGAAGGGCTCACAGCAGCTCTGCCTCTCACCTTTGCAGCTCTAGAGGAACTGACCTGCTTTAATCCAACTTTTTAATGCCAGATGAAGAAGGGATTGGAAACAGGGTTTTCTCCCTGGAAAGCTCTGGACTTAATTTCTTCCACTCTTTTGGCAGCACCTGTTTCTGCACTTCTTTTAGACAAAACACACAGCCCTTTCTGTTTCTCTGGATGCTGCCTGGGGCAGGAGAAAGCCATTTGCTGTAGGTGGTGTCTCCACCCAGCTCCTACCAGAAGTGACAAGTTTGCAAAGTCAAAAAGTCACCATTTCTGAGGCCTCTCCAACCACCAGAAAAAGTATTTTTGAATCTCTGTGATCCCTTTTCTCCCAGCTATGACCTTCAGGTGTCTTCAGTAACCCCTCCTGTTTCTAAACCACCTGGAGGTCCTTGGGGGGCACAGGGGAAGTGCAAACTTACCTCTGAAGGGGGACAGGATCCCAAAACTACCAGCAAGACACGGGCAGTTGAGGTATTGACAAGCTGGTACATCATTTCTCTAAATTTGATGCCAGAGCTTGGTTTCTGAGGAGCAGCCCAGCAGTGTCAGTGTTCCAGGTGCCCCCAGCATGGTCAGGCCACACTGATAGGTCAGAAGCTGGTGGAAGGGGTCTGCTCTCTAACCTGGCTTTCCCTAACAGACAGACAGATCTGTGGGGAGAACAGGGAATGTGCAGCTCTCTTCTGCTCTCCTGGCCATGAGGAGCAGGAAAGAGGCTCTGTAAGAGCAGCAGTTGCTCAAGGGCAGGGCTGGGGAGGAAAATGTGTGAGTGAGCTCAGGAAGAGCATGTGGTTATGAGTCAGGGTGTCACCCAGCAGCTTGTGAGGTGACACTTAGACCAGTCTGCAGTAAAGGCTTCCTGTCTTCACAATATCTCATCTGGGTCACGCTTGAAGCAAGCAAAGCTCAGCACAGCCACACAGCAACACCTCACACCAACCCAGGACTGAGGTGTGGGGCTTCTTGCAACAAGTCTGACAGTGCAAACCCTTCTGGTCTTGGTGCCACAGCACCTCCAATGACACATCTGTAACAGGGCCATACAGCTCCCCCCAGACTGCGACACAGCAGCCTATCACTATTTTTATGGCAGCTCTGGTCACCTCTCTCTACCCAAATCTCCCTGAATGAGAAGTCTGGGGTCATCCCAAACACCCCTGACACCACTCTATAGCTGCTGAGCCCCATTGTGGCAGTGGCACGACATCTGTGAGTTTTGCAGTTCCAGGATAATCTCATTTTAGAAGAAATAAACTGGCCATGTTAACTGGTCAGTCAACTAAGTAACTGGTGTTTGCTCAGTTTATCAAGACTTTGACTGTGCAGGCCTGGGTGTGTCCTGCATTGATGGCGGGGAGGTTTTACACTAGAATTTGGAGGTTGATTAGGAATCCTGCTTGCCTGATGTCCAAATCTGTGGTATGAGTTTACAAGCAAGGCAGAGAGTGTTTGAGCCCAGTGAGGGCTGCATTGCAGCCATCACCTCTGCAAAGAGAGGTGCTCAACCCACGGAGCAGAGAGGAGGTGGCAGTGACCAGTGACGTAGTAAACCTAATTATGTGCCAGAGAGGCTGCCAGGAGCTGGAGGGACAGAAGATGCTGTAAGGTGAACTCATTAGCATGAGATAATGTCACTCAGAGAGGAAAGCCTGCAGCCAGAAGAGGCCATGGCCAAACAACTCAACACCCTGAAATAAAGACAAGTTGAGAAGAAGAATGGGACAGCTGCCCAGGGCAGTGCTGGGGTCACCATCCCTGGAGGGATTTATAAGATGTTCAGGTGGGGCTCGGCAGTGCTGGGGCTGGGCTCTTTGAGGTCTTTTTCAACCTAAAAATGCTTCTGTGATTCCAAGGTGATTCAGTCTAATTCAAGACAAAGACAGGACTTCGGGGACATTGAGAAGGCTCACGTGCATGTGAGTCTGTATCTTTTTGTATGCAAACATGGCCATATAACCCTGGGGAGAACTGGGGGAGTTAGGAGGCACCTGGGAGCAGGAGTATGCTTCAGCTGAGCAGCCTGAATGTGATTTACTGAGAAAACTCCAGCTCTGTGCTCCTCCAAAAGGCACAGATTTTGCTCCTGAGCTTTCTGTGCCATTAATCTTGTTAGCAACAGGATTTACATGTTGAGATGAGGAGAGGTAAAGCAGGGTTAAAAAAAAAGATACCGCAGATGCTACTTCATGGCCCCAGCTAATTTTCATGCAATTCTGGTTTCAGATAAAGAGCATTCCCTGGGTTTTTGTAGGAGAACAGCAATGCAGGCTATTCAAAGGGTGATAATACATGGCTCTCGTGGCTAAAGCCTCCTGCTTTCTGAACACACATCCTCAAGGAGCACAGCAGGGAGCAGGGATGTGCCTTCAACTACTCTGCTGCCAGACTCAATCTCTTCCAATCTCTTGCTCGGCTCCAGCTTCAGGGCAGACAATGGGAGAAAAATTATTTTGAGTGAAGCCCTTGCTCACTAATTGCAATTTGTGCTGAGAACCAAGCAGGAGCAGGCAGATTTATTTGGTGTTATGGCTGTTTCAGGGAGTTATGGTGAACACTGAACCCTGCACAGGTTCAGTCAGGGGCAAGATTAAGGCTTTGTTAAAGCACAGTAAATGCATTAAAATTCCACTGAAAACAGAGGAGCTGAGAAACATCTTCAAGTGTTTAAAAGAACTGCAGCCAGCCACGTATGGCTGTTTTCACAGATCCATAAACTAGACATTATAAGAAAGGAAAAGAAAAATAAAACAAAGGAAATCCACTTTAGCTGAGATAAACTGAACCTGGACACATGTGCAGACCCAAAAGAGCAAGAGGCACCTCACAAGGCTAAATGAGCTCCTCGTTCCCAAGAGTGTCAAGTGTGATCATCTGTGAAACAGGAATGCAAGCCAATGTTTCTTTTAGTAAAAGGGTGAAATGAAATGTTATTTTTGAAAAGTTTACATAAAGTTAAGTGAGCAGGATAATCCCAGCCTCTTACAACAAACCTCTCACACTTGACAATGTACTCAAGAGGGGAGGTGTGAGCAGAGCTCTGTCCTCATGTGTCCTGTATTGTGTGTCCCTAACTCATGGCCAGCTAAACTTCTTTTGTAAAGTTTGGTTAGGAAAGGCAGCAGCTGGCCCCAAAACCCCAAACCCCACGGTGCCACCCATCCTCTCCCCAAAGAGCTGGCTCAGCTGGAGGGGGCTGTACAGTCATCGTGGTGGGCTGGACCAGCTGAGATCTGCCCACTTGTACATGGTGGTGTTTTGGTGGAAAGTGGAGCTGTAGGGCCAGGTCAGCTCCCCCAATCTGCTGACAGGTTCCTCTGGCCTTTTGCTGTGCCTGGGCTCTTGAGGCATCCTTTGTCCCCATTATCACCCCAATCCAGGTGGGATTTCCCTGCCCTGTGTGCAGCATCCTGACCCAGCTCCAGGGACAGCCGTGACGAGTGAGCCGTGGGGAAACCGGAGCAGTGGGCACTGTCCTCCCTCACAGGATGGTTTGGATTGGAAGAGACCTTAAAGGCCATCTAATTCCATACCCTGCCGTGGGCAGGGACACCTCCCATAGCCCAGGCTGGCTGTGTCAGGGTCCAGGCACCCACAGCCACTGAGGCATGGAGGCTGTGGAAGGCAGCACTGGCTGTTGGCCGAGCCGTGGCAGCAAGCTGTGCCTTTCTGCACTGGCAGCCCTGAGATCTTCTCCAAAATTGCTTGTCTGCAGATAATGATGAATAGTCCCTTTATGCACAATAACTGAGTAGCACTGGTGTCGCCTCCCTGAGAAAAATCAGCATCCCTCCTCGAAGGGGTGGAATTCTGCTCCTTCGGCCATGCACAGGCCGCATAATTCACTGTAATTTTATTATCTCTGTGCACTCAGAGCTACACCACATGGCTCTTCTGTAAGTGGTGAAGGTAAGAGGCTACACCAGCATGAATTTTCTTTAATAAGATTACACCATGATAATAGGCTCTTAGAATAATTCAGCTTCTAATGATTTTGTTCTTTGCTTCCACATGATCAAGGGCAATATGCATTAAAGTTGCAGAGGCTTTCTTAATTATAGAGTAGTAAGTGTATATTTTATCTAACAGCTGTAATATTCAAAGGGAATTTTTGTTTTTGAGGGAAATACTTATTTGGTGTTGCCATTTTCAAGGCTCTCTGTGTAAGCATGTGCAGGCCTATGATCAAATTTCTGCAAGAGAGTGTTGGTGTTTTTGTGGGAAAAATCCAAGTGTTGAAACACAATGCAGCCAACCAAGCTGTCTGGAAGGGGATCAACCTTGTAATACTTTAATCTGATTTAAAAAAAAAAAAAAAGATGTAGTAGTAAAAATGATAAATTATTTGTTCATGCAGATGAGTTGCCTAACATCAGGCATTCAAATTAGGAAACGTTGGCTCGACTCCCCTGGGGCCTCAGTTTCCCTTTCAGTAAAACAAATGAAAGAGTTGTTGGCACTTTCAGACCTGCCTCGGTGGGTTATCCCAGCCGGTTTGTGCTGCACCCTGGGAGCACTGAGAGATTTGGTTCCTTGATGTTTGTAAAACTCTCCAAGATCTTTAAAGACACACTGCAAAGCCTCATTTTGACATTCCCAGAGGCAGCGTTGGGTAACGGCTCTCACCCGGATTATACCCAGCCCTTGGAGAGCTTGATTTTATCCACGATCCTACCTGGCACTGGAAGCTTCCAGCCCTCCACGGTGGAGCTGGCTTGACCTTCAGTGCTATCTGAACCTGCTCTGCCATGTGCCAACCTCCCTCCAATCTCAGCTCTTTCTGGATGAAATATGGCTCAACGTGGCCCTCTCTGAACAATAGCTCCTCAGTTAAATCCATATCACCATCGCTCCTGACACAAGTGGGGAGGGTGGAGGCCCAGAGCCACACGTCTATTAATCAGGGCTGGGTGTCACTTTGCAATTCAGAGATGGTTTGTGCGGAAGGAAGCCGAGCTCTGCAATGAAAGAGTTTTGAGGTTTGCTCTGAAAAGACTCGTCACCACTCGTGACGCACTTCTCCACCCCAAGGCCAGCTCTTTGTGGCTTGCACAGAGTAACCAAGAGGGCAGAATTCATACCAGCTGGTGAGTCGTGGCTGAAATTTGTCCCTTCTTCGAGGACCTCTCCGGATCCACCTGGGGAAGGAGGGAGACAGATGTCCCTGCATCTCACAGAGCTTTGGAGTTACATAAAGAATGAGGATGTGCAGCAGATGGGGCTTGCACTGGAGTTGTTTGATCTAAGGCTGCTCACCACTTGGGCACAGGGGTGGGCATGGTGGTTTTCACCTGGGCATGGTGGTTTTCACCTGGGAATAGTAGCAGGAATCTTAATCCAGGTGGGACTTCAGGTTCAGGGTTGTGGGGAGAGCAGTAGCATTTCAAGCACTGCCTTGCTCTGCTGGCTGGAAGAAGGGTTGTGTAACCCAGCACTGAGAAAGTCATCAGTTTCTGAGCTCTGGGTGCACTGGGTCTCTCCCTCCTTTTCCAGCAGAGGGGAAATAGCAGAATTTTTCCAGCTAGATGAGGCAGTGGAGTTGGGAAATGGGAAAGGATCAGGTGAGTTTTCCTCTGCCATGGCAAAGGCCTTTCCCTGCTGCTGTTAACCAGGAGGATTAAAGAGTGAGTTCTTCAGGCACTCCTCTGCTGTCGACCCCGAGCTGAACCCTTGGGTTAGGAGCTGACTTTTCGTTTGGGACTGACAGACTTGCAAGCTAAATCAGAGCCCAGATGGCTTAGAAAAGCCCAGAGAGCTCCAACCTGAGAGCAGCTCTTGCCACGCACGTTCCCATGCTCTTTCAACAGGCCGGGGCTGCTGTGCCAAGTGTGATTTCAGAGGAAGCTTGGAAAGAAAGTCCAGCCCCGTCTGTCATCCTTTTTTTTTCAGAGAACTTCTGGTGCCTTTGCCATGTGCAGAATAGCTGAGAGAAAGGGCTTTTACAAAGCTCGGAGCTGGGCTTCTGTGTGTCCTGCTTCCCTTCTTCCTAAGATGTGTTCCCTTCCTCCATGAGTCACCCCGTGGACAAGAATAAGAGACTTTTTAGGGAAAAGGAGACGAAACAGCAGAAGCTGGCTCTTCAGAGCGGCTGTGCCACGGCCGTTTGTTCGTGGATCTGGAAACATCTGTCCTCTTTAGCCCGGGGAGCTCCATCCCGGGGCTGAATTGCTCTGGTGTGTTTGTATGCGTGGCCACACGCTGTGCCGGGTGGCTGCCTGCCACCCCTCGCCCAAGGTGGATATGTTTCACACGAGAGGCAGTTTGCACGGATGAAAATATTCACTGCCCGCGGGCGAGCCGCAGACTGCGCCGGTCAGGGCTGTTAAAATGTTCCCTGGGAGTTTGCTGCGAGGGCTGGGCGCTCCAGGGATGTGGGATTTGCCTCGTTAGCAGGAAAACTGCCTGGAGAGTCAAACCTGTCCTGCCGCGGGGACAGCTGTGTGTGGCCACGTCCCAGGGAGGTGCCTGTGCTCTGACGTTGGCCTGGGAAGGGGCACTGAGGAGCTGGTGGCTCCTCCACAATGTTTTAGGACTCTGAACACTCCAAAAGTGGTTTTCAGGTGTCTCTCCAGCCTTGTCTCAACACCCAGCTCCATGTGCCAGGCAAGCACACCTTGGCTCTGAGCAAGCACTCCCGCTGCTGCTTCATGGAGCTGCGAGCTGGAAAACTCCTAATTAAAGCCAGATTACTGGTCTTGGCCCTTCTTGTTAGTGTTTTGATTTGGGGTTTTCTTTTTTAAGTCCCTTTAAGATGTCTGGATAGATGATATCAAGGTTAATTTGTTTGTGATGGAAGAAATGTTTTCACATGGTGGCTAAATGTTGTTGGAAAAGAGCAAAATTAATAGCTGCTCACTTAATCCTGATTAAACTGGCAGCTGGGAGATATTGATCAGTGTGTTCACAGCAAACTATCCCTCTCTAATGCTCGGGGTAAACAAGCCTGGGACTGTGGTTACCTTAACCCTTCCCACATTGGCAGCCTCATGCACTGGGCAGAAGCGGAACCTGTGCATCCTCCTGCTCCCCAGCAGAAGGGATTTGTCTGGGGTTGGCTCACTGGGGTATATTTTGGGGCTGGCTTTGCCCCAAAATCCCCTGGGATTGCAGAGCAGTCACCCAGGTCTGGGTGCTCCTGGGGAGCCTGGGAACCTTGGTGGCCCCACTTCCAGCCACCGCTGCGGCCGTCACATGGGGTGCTTGGAGCTGATCAGTGTTTCACAGGATCCAAAAAAAGCTGCTCAGGGGCTTAGCGGCAACTGATTCTAGGAGTTTAAATAAAAAACAGGGCTTGGTCAGGGTGGGCACCAGCTTGGACCTGTCCCCAGCTTTGCTGATGTTCCCAAATCCTGCCGCTTCCATAGCTGTTGGTCATTTCTGACACACAATTTCTGGGGACAGATGGCAGGATTAACCCTTGCTCAGCTCTCAGCCCACCTGTTTGATCGTGCTCTCACCCCCAAAGTCATAAACCAGAAGCAATTTTGAGGCTGCCAAGAGAGGGAAGGAGGCTCAATAGTCTCAGCTTTCCTGCTCAGCTTTTATGACTCTCAGCAAACACATGTTCCACATTCAGGTCTGTGCATTCTTAATGCAGCCACTGCCAGGCTGGCTCCAAACAACACAAATTGCTCTGGCTTGGGTCTGTCTTCCCTACTCACAAGGTCACTGCATTTTTGCACCTCTGGCTGCTGCACTGTGGTTGAGTTTCTTGTTAACATACACCAGGTCTGGAAATACCTAGAACTGTCTTCAGCCTTCCAGGGAATGAGTGAGACTGCTGGAGTGGATGGAGAGTAACATGACAAGGAAAAGCTTTCCAGAGGGCACTCAGAATAGTGCTTTTCTCAGGGAGATGAGTACTGCAGGAGCTTGGTTTATCCTTGCCAGAAATTCCATTTAGAAGAGCACAATTCCTGTAGGAGGTACTGTAACTGTGACCAGTACTGGACCTGGCCCAGAATTAGTTCATTGTGGTGGATCTTGGTACTGATCCACTGCTCAGTACTTCTGGAAAAGATCAGTGTTTCTCTTGTGAATGTCAGATAAACTATTTTTCCATGGGGTGAGTAGGAGACACGGAAGGGAATTGACTTCCCTGATACCTTGGGCAGAATTGCTCCCAAAAAACAGCAGCTGTTTCTCCCCACCTTCCCTCTGCTTCTCCGTCCTGGTGTTCTGCTCACCTCACACTTGATGGGATGGGGGTTCCTCACCCTGCCAGGTATCCAAAGGAAGGCATTTCCCCAGATGTCCCTCCTCACATGGCACGTGACAGTCTTGCAGGAACGTGCATTGTTTGCTGTAAAGACAGGCACTGTTACAGTCACTATCCTTGGGCAAGCAGGCTCAGCTTCCTGTTCTCTTATTCCACCAAATGTTTGGTGCATCCACACAGTAGCTGACTTCCAGCCCACTCCTGTATCCTGTGTGCTCCAGCCTGGATGATGGATTCTCTCCAGGATGCAGATCAGCCTTTACCAGGCACACTCTTGCTGGCCACAGGGCCAGCTCATCCTCCTTGCATCCAAGTTTACGAGGTACAAAGCTGTGGCAGATGAAACCCATCTGCCATAGGTGAGTGGAGTTAAGCTGTTTTACAGCTGAGGGAGCAGGCATAAATCATAATGGGGAAATTGATGGAGTTCTGGCTTTATTGCAGGGCTGTTATTCTGTTTCTCACACGGGCAGGAGTGCTGCTGCTCCGAGCTTGTAGTTCAGTTGTACCTTCAGGCTTCAGTGCCCTTCCTGCACTCCCTGGGGTCGATGGCATCACTCAGCTCTCCTTTGGGCACAGGCCTAACTCCCAGAAACCACCGTGTTGGCAAAGGCCCATCCTGCCACTCCCCAGGGGACTTGACTCCTGCGAGCGATCCCTCGGCGTATTTGCATTTGGATTTTCTTCATTCCAGCCTGGGCACGTACAGGCTCTCTGTGCTGGCTGCTCAGCCATCGGGCCCACTCAGGACTGACCGCAGCATTTTTGTGCTTTGTAGAATTCTTTCAAGTCCCAGGGAGGTGCCGGGTGAGCAGTGGGAGTGTGTGAGGGCATCCAGAGGGATTTCATGCCTGGCGCTCATCAGAACCTCTGAGCCATGAACAAGAGGCTGCGTTTTTTTCACAACCCCTGCCAAACCTTGGTCCTTTCTTCCATCCTCCATATGCTGCCTTGTTGGCCTGTGCAGCCACCTCTTAATCTAAGTCTGTTTTGGGAGAACCAGTTAGTAAAATATCCTTAATTAACCTTGCTGGGTTCAGCCTAAAAGCAAACCAGACCTGCTGAGGTGCTGCTAGCTTGTGTCAGCAGCTATTCTCATTTGTGAGAGAGAAGGTACAGGTGGTGTTTACTCCTCAGAAGCTGGGATTTGATGTGCCTCCCAATGCTCCTGGAGGAGGCTGTGGATCTCCCATATCCCCATCCCTTTTCTATCCTTTGATTTGCCAGAGCCTTGCAGTGTCTCCTCCTTGCTCAGTAAAAAGCTGAAGCAGCTGAAGCTGCAGCACTGGAGGCAAAATTGTTTTCCTATTTAGAAGCAAGAAGGGTGGGAATTTGGGGTCATTCCTCAACAGCCCATTTCCCTTGAGTAGGATAAGAGACTCCACTCTTGGGTTACTTAGCCCAAACAGCTTCCCTGTGGGAAATCTGTGCCTCTTCCCCTCTTCTGGGACAGAAACAGGGGTGGGAGATAGAAGGGTTTGGCCAAGTGGATTGTGATTTGGACAAATAAATGGATACATGGGTCAGTGGGCAGACAGATGATTATTTTAACATCTGAGGCAAAGAGAAATGCTCCCTTCTTTTATAATTATACCTGGAGAGCTGGAGCAGAAGACTCTTCATTCTAAGATAGCAGACTTGAGGGTAGGTGCTGATTCCAGCTCATGTTTGGAAAAGTCTGGTGGAGCCACAGAGTGAATGCTTTCACAATGAATGAGACCTAAGACAGCAGAAGGTGGTGGGTGAATTACCCATCAGGTGGGACAAGGCTTTTGAGGGAAAATGAAGAGGCTGCTGCGATGATTCCTGAAGTCAGTGCATTATTTCTGTCTGTCTGACTCCTCTCCAGGGATCCCTCCCCTGCCTGGAGCGACGTGTGTTCCATGGCCCTTCAGAGAAAGCAGCTCCGTCTCTCATGTTCGCGTTTCCCCCTTCCCTGTCTCGCAGCTCAGCATCACTGATATTATGACAGAACGTGTTCAGTGCACAGAACTATTAAAAATGTAGCTCAGATGGTGCTGATGGGAGGCTGACATCTCCTGAATAATTTATTTTAACTGGGAAGATTTGTAACACTTAAGTGTTAGCAGGACTCTTTGTTTTAACTCCTTCTGAGGTGGCTGCTTGTGATTCTCTTGTTTGGGCAAGAAGTGGCTGAGCCTATTTAAAGCCAAAACCAAGCCACCACTTCCCTCAGGGAGTCAGGCTGCTGGTCGTGGTCCCTGGGAGGCTGGGGAACTCCAGAACTCCAAAAGGAAGCTGGAGGTGTTGGAAGAAGCAGTCACAGTTGGATTGCCCCTGCCTTGGGAATAGAAAGCTTTTTCCAGGGTGGAGGATTGAAACAGGCTGTAATAACTGGCAGCAAAATATTTACAGTAAGCAAGGAATGGCTGGCTACCTTCAATTCCTGGCAGCAGCTCCCTTCCTTGGGGCAGTGACTGTCAGTGCCTGCTCTGAGGAGTAGTTGCTGCCATCCCCCTTGTCCAGGGGGACAATGTGTTGCTGGGCCAGGGGTTTGCACAGGGTCTTTTCCAGTCTGAACAATCCTGTGGTTCCATGGGTATGAATGGAAGGAAGTCAGGGCCATTGCTTTCTTGTATACATTCAATACTTTGTGCTGGAAACATCCTTGGACACAAGCCAGCAACCTGAGGTTCTAAATTTATGCTGGCAGACATGCAATCATGAGGGAGGCTTATCAGTTGAATTCTTGGTATCAGTGTTAGAAAGGCCAAGATCATTTCTGTGATGATCATCTAAGAAGGCTCTTCCTCTTTTTTATCATTACATAGAGAATCAAATCCTGCTCTCAACTGTGAGGAAGCAATTACCACTCAAGTCCAAGGAAGCTGCTCAGAGAGACCAGGGTTTATCCCATACTTTATAGACAATTCTATCACTGAAATTGCTCTGCCCACACCCTGTGGCTGCTTCAGCATAAAGGG
Organism: Drymodes brunneopygia; assembly: GCA_013400955.1. Taxonomy (NCBI): domain Eukaryota; kingdom Metazoa; phylum Chordata; class Aves; order Passeriformes; family Petroicidae; genus Drymodes; species Drymodes brunneopygia. Next base: position 490,871 of record VZTZ01029895.1, on the reverse strand, counting down.
GCTCAGTGCTGACTCCTGACAAACAACTCCTCCTTACTTTCTATCATTCTTCTTCCTCTTGTTGCTGGTTGTGTTCCTTGCAGGGTTGTTTCACTCTCTTTCAGTCTTCCTCCAGGTTCCTACCAAAACTGAGTTTAACACCTTAGGTAGGACACAGTCTGTCCTTAAAGGATGCAAAATCTGTGCTGGTGAGAGGGAACGGGAAAACACAAATCTTGCTATTTCTGGTTTACAGATGAGGTCCTGCAATGTAGAAGGTCAAACACTGATGTTCTTGAAGTCAATGCCATAATCCATTTATGGCTCCCAGCTGGCCAGGGCATCATCCCAAACAGTTTGTGGCTGATCCATCCTCCTTTTGGCCACAGATTCATCCATCACTCTGAATCTTCCCTCTGCCTAATCTTGGAGGGTCTGGAAACACCTCACTGTTCTGTATCTGTTTTTCCCCTAATGAAGTTTTGAGGTGCTCACACAAAGGAGCAAGCTGTTGTCATTCTCATTTTTCAGTTGTGGAAACCAATAAGGGCCAAGTGATGTACCTGAGGTCACACACTAGTGTCAAAAGCAAAAGTAGTTTCTCCATGTCCTCTCTTCCTTCCCAGACTCTCTCATAAACCCAGAGAGCAATAAAATGAAACAAAAGTTCTTAACAAGAAAAATTGGATTGGAACCTGCAGCAGCCCAAGATCAACCATGGAGTGAGTCCCTGTGAAACCCTGGAGTTAATGACCTCTGCAAAACTGATGTATTTTTACATAACTAATTTCCAAGAAAAAATTAAATCCTTATTAATTATCAAGACAGGAACAAGTAGGAGAGAAGAGCCAGAGTCTTTAGGTCAGATTCATCTAAATCCATCACCTAGCAAAAATTTTTATTACAAATAAATACACCCAAGAAACTAGTCCAATCAATTTTTCCTATTGAAACAAGTTGTCTTCCTGCTTTATGTATCATTTTAAAGGAAGGTAATTGAATATAACTTTTCTCCACCTACAGAGAAATAGGCATTCAAATGCATGTATGTGTCTGTGAGTATCTGTGTTTTGGGGATAGTGCTGACATCTGTGCAGGGCATGTTGGACTGAGTCTGACTGACTTCAATAGCTGTTGGAGTGGAAACCAGCACTGATCTCCAACCTGGGGAAAATTCTCCTCAATTCCAGCTTCTTTGTGCATTAGCAATTACTTTCAAATGTTTGTAACTCAATAGTGGTTGCCAGAATCTGCGTTGCCTCCCAAGGAAAAAGTCTTAATTTCTTCGTGTTTAGAGGCCAAAAATGTGGCTAAACTGAGCTTGATGATAGCTAAGGTTTGGTTTTGGGCAGATTGTGAGTCCATGCACAGTTAGTGCCTGGAGTACGCACACAGCTGGGACTGTGCTGTGTGGAAATGTAAAAATATTACTCTTAAAAAGAAGTTAATCTTTCCCACATTTCCTGCTATGGTTAGAGGTGATTTTCTCATTGTTTTGTTCTCAGCTGTCTCAGTGCTTTGAGTCCTCCTGCCTGAAAGTCTCTTCTTGCAGTCATTTTGCAGCCTCGTGTATTATGTATACATTGAAAAATGGTTGGTTGAGTAAGAGGTTTCTTGGTTTCAACCAGAAAAGAAGTACACGAAGTCACTAGAAAGTGACTTCAATGAAGAAAAGCTCATATATAGCATGAAAATCAACCAGATATAATGGGCCTGGCTGTGAGCAGTAGCAAACTGGTCAATTTTAAGACTTCATGTTTTAATGTCCATGAAATACAAGTGCCCATGTGCACCCCACTGGCTCTGCCAGCTTCCCCCTGCCTGTTTTACAGCATGGGGTGCAGGCTCAGGGCCACATTAAGTTGTCATATGCAGGAGGATGTTTCCTGCAGCCCTGTCCCTGCAGCAGCAGAGAATATTGCACTGCTTCAAAACTGCAAAGGAGAGGGTTATAAAATTATCATGCCTGTAAATTCCAGATGCAAACCATATGATTGCAAAGCCCTGCTCCCCGTCCTTGTTTAAAATGACTTTCTCCTGATCCTCCTCAACATCTGCCTGGCCTGGAAGTGCAGTTTTCCCTGTGCTCAGTCACACGCTCAGTGAACACCTTGTGCTGGGACTAAAAGGCCTTTAAAAAAAAAGCAAACACTGTGCAACTGATGAAGTGTTTGCTCAGGATTAGGTGCCGTGGTTAATATAAGCATTAAAAAAATGTCTCTGGCCACTGTCCTGTGTCGCAGCAGCCTCGTATTTCCTCTCCTCTGGAGACGGATGCACATCTGGTTTGAGTGCCTTTTGTCCTGCTCCCTGGCCACAGAAAGAACAAGGAATACTGGGCGTCCAAGGATGGAAAGTTACGCAGCAGTGCTAAATATATCCGTGTTCCTTGGAGCTGAACTCACCGGGATGGGCCTTTCCAGCAGCACTTTGCAGCACAGGAGGCAAGGCTGCCTGTGAGCACTCGGGGTTTTGTTTTGAAATAGGGAAGTGCATCCACGTGTAAGGGCGGCGGCTCCGGGAGGGCTGGAGTGCAGGGCTGCCCTTGGGAAGCTGCATCTCGTGGCTGGGCTGAGCCTCTGTGAGCCCTTGGATGTGTCTCCTCTTCCCCTGAGCGATCGAGTTACACGCCTTGAGCTTTGCCATAGTAGCAGAGGAAGGGGGAGAGTACAAAGGTTATGGAAAACAAAACATTAATTTTCTTGACCAGCTGTGTTACAAGCAAAGTGCAGCTTTATTTATACCCACGGCATAGTGTCCATAAATCAGGGCTGCTCGCCAGCAAGGCATTTAATGAGAACTATTAAATGATTTCATGATGTACTCATTGTTACCATCTGATAAAAACCAGTGCTCCCTCCAAGGACCAGGGCTTTTCAGTTGTAGCTTTTCATGGGGGAAGGAGGTTTGGGGGGAAAGCAAAGCCCTCAGCAGCATCAGATGAGTTCTGCAAACCTCTCTGGGCACATCGTGTCGGGAGGATCCATCAGCTCAGCCCGAGCTCCTTGAGGATTTCAATAAGGGACATGGGCTGTTGATGGGAGCAGCCTTTGGGTTTGTGTAACTCCTTTTGTAGAGAAAATACCTGATCTGATCTCTCCTCCACGTGCCAGAGCAGATCAGAGCATTGCTGTGCAGGTGGGTGCTGCTCCCTGGAGCTGCAGGAAGCTGGACCCCAGCCTGTGGCACGTAAGGAATCACAGAGTGGTTTGGGTTGCAAGGGACCTTAAAGCTCACGTCATTCCAACCCCCTGCCGTGGGCAGGGACAATTTCCACTAGCCCAGGTTGCTCTGGCCTGGAGCAGGGAGCTCCCCAGAGCCGTGCACAGACCCTGCCTGTCTCCCATCCTGTTCTTGGTATTACTGGTGGCACTTCAAGCCAAAGGGACCATGCCTGATGCAGCGTGGCATCCCGGAGGCTCCCTGCTCCACTGAGGCTGTGTGGGTGACCCTGGGGCTTGTCCCCACCTGCTGAGGGGGGCACAGGTCTATCTGCAGCCCTCTGGACCTTTCCCCAGGTTTTCAGGCCAGAAAGGCTGGATCTGATGGCTGCACCGAGCCCCCCGAGGCTCCTTTGTCACTGGCATACCCAAGCACTAAAATCACAGGGATGGCTAATTTATGTGAGAAGGTTTTCTGTGAGTCAGTGGGGAGGACGTTGTGCCCAGAGCCTTGCCCCTCTCCAAGTGCTTAATTGCTAATCAGAGGCTGGATTCAGCAGCTCCCATTCTCTGGCACTTTCTGTCTCCATCAATAAAACTGGAGAGGCTCTTGCTTTACAACAAAGATGTTTATCTTGCCCGAAGTTGTGGGAAGCTGTAGGAGGCTGTCCTTTCTTACTGCAGAGCTCTAATGGGGTAAACAGTTGCTGTTACTTAGTTTCCAGCCAGATTTTTTTCGGAATGGGGACTGGGAGGAGGATTCCTTAATTAATCCTTTGAGAAAGTGACTGGGGCTCTGGCTTGTTGTTCTGGGTTTGTATCTGACAAGCATCTCCCAGATGCAGAGTAGGGAAACCCAGGTCCAAATGTCACCTTGCATTTCTGCATCCCTCTGATGGGTAATTTTTCTTCCTCCTTCAAGGCACCTGCCCCTTTCTCTGGGATGGAACTAGATGGTCTTTAAGGTCCCTTCCAACTCAAACCATTCCATGGTTCTATGATTTTTTTTTTTCCCCGAAAAAGAAAGAAGTGCCCTTTCCTGGGGAGGAAACAGCTGTGTGTGAGTGGCAGCATAGTTTAACATTGACTGGCTAATTATTAAATTCAAATAGAAACAATCATAAAACCTGCAGACTATTGCATATGTGATGAGCTGCTCAAGCAGCTTATACCAAACATATGTGGTATTTTTAAATGTTCATTGCTTTCTCAGGACATGCCCATTTGCAGGGACTTCAGACAGCTCCAGGCTGCCTGGTTGCTGTTTTTTCCATCCATGTGAGAGTATGAAATGGGAGTGAGGTGCATAAACAGGTCTGGAGGAAGGTTTTCCATTAGCTGCAGGTAGTAATTTATGGTGGGAAAGCAACAGGCAATTAAACTCTTTACATTGCTGGGCATTAATGTATAGTGCTGGTAAGGTAGAACGTTTCCTTTAATGTTTTACTTGATGAAGATGAAGTCTCCCTCTTTATGATCTGGTAAAGCCCTTTCCATGCAAGGGCTTGGGTGGTTTGTTTCAAAAAATACTTTATTATATTTATATATATTACACTTCTATAGCACACATCCCCCCAAGCCACTTCTTCATTTTAGACTGAGAAAAAACAGCAGAAGATTGATCAGCCCTCCACAGATTGCTCTGTGCTGTCTTGAATGCAATTTGAAAGGGATTGGGTTATTGTTGGGTTGTTTTTAACTCCATAGACAAATATCTCCACCCTGAAATGCCTTTGGAATTTAGCAATTTGTGCAGGTCAGTCTTGTCTGTCCCACCTCCAGTACAAAGTAGACCTTTGAAGTATTTTAAGTATTAGATTTTCTCAAAGGTATTGAGCATGGTATGTAAATAAACTTCATTTAAGCCAGGTTGGGTTACAGAAGCAGAGCTAAAACCTGTATTATGGGCTGTTCATTCTACAAAGGATCAGTCTTCACTTGAAGCTGATGCAAAGGGAGGAAACTGCTCTCAACCACAATGCTCAGATGAAAGCAAATACTGCAGATACCAAGAAGGTGAAGCAGTTACCATGCCACTGTTCTTGTTTGTTTGGGGTTTTTCCTCCTCTGTTCTACAGCTGTAGGTCTTTTTTATTGATTTCATAGTTAAGAAATGTCCCAAGTTCAGTCTGATCCTAAGAAATGGGAAAGCCTTGCCAACTGCACTGGAGGTGAAGTCTCTGGACACCCCTTTCATTCCCAGCCCTCTTGGGCACCTTGCACAGCCTGATCCTTGGCTTCTGGGTCTGGGAACTCCTGAAGAGCTGACTCAGAAACCATCTCAGCCCTAGGAGGGTGAATGTGGCAGGGTCTGGAAGCAGCAGAGCTGTTCTGAGTGTGCCAGGTGTGGTACAGACTCATCCTGCTGGATGGTTTTGTGGTTCCAGGCTGTGGTTTTGCACTTGTGATAACAGCCAGCAATAAACTGCCATGGGAAATGTCCAGTCTGTCCCACAAAAGCTAATTTTAAAAAGCTGTTTGGAGGTGACCATAGTATTTATTAACCATTGCATTCATGAAAGTGGCAGCCAGGGACTGACAGAGAAAATGATGCTGGAGGATGTGCAAGTTAGCAAAGGACTCAGACTGAACCTGTGCAACTCCCTGAACTGAAACCAAGCATCCCAAATGCTTTACTGCCCAAACCCAAGTATTCATCACTCAGTTGTTGCAAATTTGGGCTTGTCTTGTTTGCCAACATAGAGCAAAATCCCTGTTGATGAGACTGGGACTCAGTATTTGACAAAACTCTTGGAAGGCTTCAGGCGGGGATTGGCTCTGAGTCTGCACTGAGCACACAGCAAGTGGGACACATGAGCAGCCTCCACCCACAGAGCTGGAACTCAGAGCTGGAAGGAAACAGGTACAAACCTGGGCCTGTTCTCTGTGTCCAGGCAGAGGGCTGGCTGCCAGGAGCCAGGATTTAATCCCTGCACTAACACAGTTATTTCAGCGTGCTTTCCGTAATCCATTCTCAAGCACGAGCCTAGATGTGGTTTGACACCTTGAAAAATGTGCTCTCTGGCTTCCCTCAGCCCTCGGTGCTCCTGCCGGGGTGGAGCAGAGCCAGGAGGAGGAGGAGGAGGCTGCAGCCATCCCTTCTGCCTCCCTGCAGCACTGGTGTTTCCAGGGCAGCCATGCTGCACGTTTCCTGCAGCGCTGCCAAGCAGCCCGGGATCCTTGGCCGGAGCGCGGTCCGTGAGCGCAGCATGTCCTCATCCTTTGAACAGCTTCCCACCTTTGTCAGCCTCATCTGCAGAGGACATCCTGCCTTCCTCTGGAGGGAGACAGCCTGGCCTGAGGTCCCCACTGCCAATTAAAAAATGAAAGGGATCCAGTGTGGGCTGCCTATTGCTGGTCCATACAGAACTGTATTGTTTTCTGCTGGATTTAGGATCTTACTCCCCAGCGATCCTGTTCAGTGTCCTGGAGGCTGCAGGCACAAGGTTTCCTTCATTACCTGCTCAACAGCTCAGCAAATCTGGGTAATTTCATTTGTGAAACAAAGCAAAAAGCAAAGCTGATCAGCTCCATCGCTTCACAGATACATGGAATAGTTTGGATTGGAAGGAACCTTAAATCCCATCTTGTTCCACCCCCTGCCATGGGCAGGGACACCTTCCACTATCCCAGGTTACTCCAAGCCTCATCCAGCCTGGCCTGGAACACTTCCAGATATTGGTAAATATGTCTCCCAGGTGAATGAAGTCTCATTTCCTTGGCACTGTGGTCATGGAAGGGATGGCAGGCAGACATTCAGGCCATGCAAACTTCCAAAGAGAAGATTATGAAGATCTCATTTACAGAGTGGCTTAAGCAAATGAGCCATAATTTGGAATAACTGTAGCAAAGTTTCTGCTTTAGAAGGGGCAGGAGTTTCTGAGGAGCAGGGCTGAGTTATTTGGGTGGGCTCTGCATGCTCAGGTGTCTCTGAGCCTTCCAGAGGGCATAAATCATGCACTGACTCAAAGCTGAGGCAGAACTCCTGGGGTTTAGCCCAAATAAAAATTCCCTTTTGTTATATCAGTTCAGTATGAGCACATTTAGAAGCAGGTGGGTTCATCCTTGAGTGAGGTTGGATGTAATATTCCTATCTGGAATCTGCTCTGGGAAGAGAATTCAGACAGACCCCATGCCGTTGCCATGTCCAGGCTGAACAGTTTTTGCAGACAAAAATATAAATTGTGCCCTAATTTTCCAGTGTAGGTGCTTTATTGGCTTCCCACGTGAGAAAGGGTTTGGAGCAGGGTGGTGCTGGTTCCCAACACGTGTGTGAGTTGGCTGCTCCTGCCCTTTGGAAGGAGAGCTGGCTGCATGTCTGTCTGCTTGGGTTTCCTGGGAGTGGCACAGATAGCTCATAGTTTCATTCTCATTTAAAATTAAAGCTGATTTAGCGAGCAGCATCTGGAGGCAAATATTATTCTCCTTAGGGTAGCTCGAATTCTTCTTTGGTGAGAAACAGTCTTTTAAAGCTGTAACTTGGAGTGTCTTGTCTCGAGGGTTGCATTATCAGTGCCAATCTGGCCTAATACTTTTTAAATCCAACTTCTCTGAACAGCATTTGAAACCTTAAAGTAAGACTTCTTTCTTTTATAATCTGCAAAGCTCCTTTCTTGCTAGAATCTGCATCTGCCAGAGTTCTGTGACTTAAATCTCCATGAGATGCTTTGCAAACGTGGAAGCCAGCATTCATTTTACACCTTTCATAGGGATTTTGTAAGTGATGTATTAGAGGAAAGCAATGAAATATTCTCTTAGGTTAAGGTCTTTAAAAGTATCTAACAGAGTAAGATGTCTGAGCACCACTGAGCTTTACATTCAACCCTTGAAATTAATCTTTCTCACTCCTGTGTAATATTAAATCTGATTAATAGCTAATGCATCAGCTCCATTTAAGATGCACATCTGTTTGTGTGTATGCACAAAGAAAATATTTATGTCCAGATTCTTTCTCAGGGGCGTTTAAAATTATTTTCTACTGAATTGAGTAAGGTCATCTGGCAGAGCTGAGCAGGTCATCAATAATTAATCCAAGCAGGCAGAGCTGAGTCTCAGGGTGCTTGCAAACACTCTGTTAGACTGGATAGTTTGGCAGAGCAGGGGCAATTCTCAGATTTTCTCAGAAAACAAGCAAATGTGCGTTTAACTTTTGAGGGGGAGAGGGAGACTTTGCTTTTATTGGAAACAGCTGTGCTGTGCTTGCACTGCAGCACTTGGTGCATCCACAAGCACAGCCAGAGCTTCTGGTCCCCCAGTGCACCCCAGCCCAGCCTGGGGGTCATTGCACTGGCACCAGCATGCCTGGCATTCGTGCCTCATTTCCACCACGTGCTCAGAGCCTGCAGGAACATGAGAGGTTGGATTTTTCTCACTAAACTTCACCTAAACTTTGTTAAAAGTTAGATTCTTTACACCTAACTCTTGGCTCTCCAAGAACTGGCTCTGGGATGTGAGCTTGTCATCTGGTTTAAATAGAGTCAGTAGGGAAAAGAATCATCTCTTCCAGAGATTATTTTCTATCCAGACTTGTTATCTAAGAAACTGGGATGAACATGGGATGAATAAGGAGGGGAACAAAGCTGGTGAAGGGTCTAGAGTACAAGGCCAATGAGGAGCAGCTGAGGGAGCTGGAAAGGGGCTGAGCCTGGAACAAAGGAGGCTCAGGGGGGACCTTGTGGCTCTGCACAAGTCCCTGACAGGAGGGGGCTCAGGGTGGGTCAGGCTCTGCTCGCAGGGAACAGGGACAGGAGGAGAGGGAACGGCCTCAAGTGGGCCAGGGGAGGCTCAGGGTGGACATCAGGAGGAATTTCCCCATGGAAAGAGCTGCCTAGAGCAGTGGTGGAGTCCCCAGCCCTGGAGGGATTTAAAGGACCTGTAGATGAACCTGTAGAACAGTCAGATTCAGTGATCTCAGAGACCTTTTCAACCCAAGTGATTCAATGATTCTGTGTGTCTTCTCCCCTTTCCCCATGAGGGACCTGTCTGTCCTGAGCAGGAGGCCCCTGAAGAGGTTCAGGTGACCAGCCTGGGCAGAGCATCTTGGTTTTGGGCAGACATCTCTGGGTGAAATGTGTCTGGGCCAGCCTGATGGGAAAGCCCAGGTGCCTGAGGGTGAATGTGCACCTCTGCAGTGGCAGAAGCATTTTGTGCTCTCAGGTGTTTCCTCAGGCTGTTCTGGTTGGCCTAACAGAGTGTGCTGAACAAATATTACCAATGCACTGTGTCAGAGGGATTGAAATGGTTTCCATGGGGCTGAGGATGGCAGTCCCTGCTGCAGTAACTCCCTCCCACCTGTGTCTTCTCAGGAATCAAATCCAGCATCCATCACCCAGCATGGAGCCAGGCTTTGGAGCCATGATGGCTTCACCTTTGAATTCAGGGTTGGATGGGACCACAGCAGCTCAGAGCCCACGAGATACCTGGAATATGGGCAGAGAAGAAGGAACCAGAGCCCTTGAGGCAGGGAGGGCTGGTTGGGTGTCCCCCCATGCTGTGCCCACCAGGTCCCAGCTCTCCCTGCCATGCCAGCTGTTCCCAGGACACGTGTGCAGCTGTTCTGGGACAAGCAGGCTGGGAACCAGTCCAAAACCAGATCAGGCATGTGTGCTGCTCCCTCTCCTCCACCATAACACTGGTATGCACACTTTTAATGCCTGGCCCCTGCTGAACTGCTCTGGCTGTGCAGGATGAGAGAGCTCTGCAGTTTTGACAGGAAAATTGCTGCCCAGATGCCGGAACACCAGTGCTCTGCTTGTTTAAATATTTGTTCAAACCAGCTTGACTTTCCAGTGCGTTTTTCCATGAGGGGTTTTGGAGGTAGGGGAAAGAAGTCATTACTAATAAAATCTCATGCTCTGGGGTAATGACATGAGAGCGTTTATCCAGGAGTACCCTCTGTCCCGACAGCAGCGCTTCACATCACGTCTCCCCTTCACCATCCTGCCTTCCTTCGTGCCTGTTTCTCACTGTGTGGATCTGTATTATGTCCTCTGCACACTTCCAGGACTTTTAATCACCAGAGCTCTTAATCTGCTGTGTTCACATGTGCTGGGTTTCCTGAGGGAGAAAATAAATAGGGATGGGTGGAGGAAAAGAGCTGCCGTCATCGGCTTCCTCAGCGCTGCGTGTTCAGAGTGGAGGGTGCACTGCATCCTGCAGGAATGCCAGGAGCTGGCATTGTTCAGGGGTTAATTTGGGGTTGTTCAAGGGTTAATTTGCCATCACCATGAGTAAATGTCATGCCTGTGGAGAGGAGTATGGGAAATACTTGTGGTGACTCTCTCCCAAGTTTTATATGTGATATCCATGGGATTTTGCTCCTGCCAGCCTCCAGTTCCTGATCTGTTCTCTCACCTTTACTCCTTTAAATTCTTTATTTTGACAAAGTTCCACTTACTCTCCCTAAACCTCTTCATATCTGTGGTTACAATCCCGCTTTCTAACCTATTCCTTGCTTCCCAAAATGATGTCCTGCACCAGATTTTGGCAGTTTAAAAACACCTGGTGGAAAACCTGGTGGAGCAGAGTGCAGCAGGGACACCAAGCACTCCTCATGCACCTCTTTTAACCCTGTCAGTGCTCTCAGCACTCTCTTCTAAGCAGTTATGTCTGGAATTGTATATCTGAGATCTTTGATTAGAGCATCTCCATGCAGCCAACTGATTAGAAACAAACAAATTCCAATTAAACAACACTTCAAATTAAATTTTCAGCACATGTATGCTTGAAAAGTAAAGGTGTTCACCCCATGAAGTGTGTTAAAATTCAGAAAAACAAGAATCTGGGGAATGGCAACCTTCCAGTGCCTAAAAGGGTTGCAAGAGAGGGAATTTGGGCAGGGCATGGAGTGACAGGACACAGGGAATGGCTTCAAACTGCCAGAGGGCAGGGATAGATGGGATGTTGGGAAGGAATTGTTCCCTGTGAGGGTGGGGAGGCCCTGGCACAGGGTGCCCAGAGAAGCTGTGGCTGCCCCTGGATCCCTGGCAGTGCCCAAGGCCAGGCTGGATGGGGCTTGGAGCACCCTGGGATAGTGGAAGGGGTCCCTGCCCATGGCAGAGATGATCTTTAAGCCCCTTTCTAACCCAAACCATTCCATGATTCTGTGATTTCTATCATTTGGCAATTTTATTTTATTTTATTTTTAGGTAAACTATGCAGAAGGATAGCTCCCTATGCCCTCAATCTTAGTATTTTCCACATGTTGAGATATATTGCCTGAAGAAGTGTTGGACTTAAGCTGGTTCATTCTGCTCGGTTAAAACTGCAGCAGTTTAACGTAAGTGGGAACAATTAAGTCGCAGGCCCACAGACTTCCTTCAGGTGTTAGCAAACAATTTGGCTGTAATTTCTACCCGTTTGTGGATGCTTGAATTTAAATGAGTCGCAATTAAACACAATTAGCAATGTGTGAAGTTCCGGGAGGCACGAGAAGAGCAGTGGAGGATGCTGGTTTGCACTGACAGGGGTTTGCTTTTTTTGGAGCTCTCCAAAATCCAGTCTTTTAACCACGAAAGCCTCTCTTCCTAGCCCAGGGAGAGCTGTCCATGCAATGAAAGGGGTCCAGGTATGGGATTTCCTGGAGTTCTGGGAGCTACTCCAGCCCTGGGTGCTGTTACTGACTTTGGTGCAGCTTTGTCTGTAATTGTGTAATCAGGAAATGTGCTTTACAACCATCCCTCAGCTGTCCACCTGTCAGTCACTGTGATTTATCTGGGGTTTCTGTGCCAAACTGATTAAGTTGCATGTTTCACAAAAAAAAAAGAGTTTCACTTGTGGCACCAAGTATAATTATTGCATCTGTCCAAAGCAACCAGCAAAGGTTACAATGTCTGCATTCCTCATAAAGAAAACCTTGTTAAACCCAGTCTTGCATATTTTACAGCCATGGTAAGAGCCCCTGAAGGATATGCTGTCAGGAGAAAATGGTCTCAGGCTATTTTATCTCATTTTATGGAGCAGGAGTTGGTGCTGTTTAGTCAGGGAATTGGTGGGAACTCTGAGTGGTGACACAGAGATGCCTTGGTCAGCTGTGGGATGGGGTTTGATGTGACAGAATGATGCTGCTGGGGAGCTCAGTGGGACAGCAGCACTGGGGTTAGGTTTGCCAAAGCACTGCAGCTCTGAGGCACTGGAATGTGGGATCATTTGTCTTTTCCAAATGCCCTTTGGTGCCTTGCTTTGGCCCTGCTTGGTGTTCTCCCTACCCAGCCCGATTTGTGAAGGGCTGTGTCAGAGCTAATTTTAACCTGTGATACCGATCAGGTGTCGATCAATCCCTGTCTGCTCTGGCTCTCTCAAGTCAAGTTCCAGCAGGTCTCAGACTGAGCTGGATCCCCACAGTTTCCATCCCTGTGTCCATGACTATCCAATGTCAGCTGCCTCCTCTTGGCCTTTATCTGTTCCATGTTTTGCCCATGCAGTAATCCAGCTGTTTCCTTTTTGTTGCCCGTGTGTTTTGTTGGAGGAGAGCACAAGTGAGGTGCTGAGAGGCCATTCCAGCCAGGGTGTGATGTTTCCTAGGGCAGCATGAGGGGAGGGCCTGGAGCTCAGACATCCCCTCTTAGCTCCTGGTGCCACATTCCACATTCTTCAGGTCCAATTCCCTTTGCAGCAGTGATTCCCCACAAGAATTCCATTGGAACTGGCTGACAGCACCATCCCAATCCTCTCTTCAACCCACAGACCTGGAATCCTGTGGGAAACAGAAGAATTAACTCAAAGTCTGTGGGTTTGGGGTCATCTTTCTACATATCATTTTTCCTATATTTGCTTCAAAGACTCCTGGTAGCTCCTGAAAAGACCAGGCAAGCCAGCTTAGATCCCTTCATCCCTCAGAGATGTTCAGCTGCATCTGGGTGAGCCATCCCAGAAAATTGCTCAGAGGTTGGAACAACTCAAGACCATTCCTGGTAGCTGAGTCCAGCCAGGGAATCCAGGCTGTCAGGACAGACTTAGCCAAGTGGAAATCTGACCCACACATCAGTGAACCTTCTTACTCTTGCAGAAGCTGATTTTTCAAATCACCTGCTTACAATTTGGTTTTATGCCTCACCAGGAGGAAGCCATCACTTTCTGACAGTCAGTAGTTCTGATACTGGAGTTTCCCTGATAGCTGGAGCCTCTCTGCCCAAGTGAGGAGTTGAAATTGCAGAGCCAGTTTCTTGCAGCACCCTTGCTCCTTCCTGATGTCTCCAGGTGCAGCAGTGATCTGAACTAACCAGTTTAGTGTGGGCTGAGGGTCTGGCTCAGAGCACAAGGGGCCACAGAGCTGCTGCAGCCCTGACAGTGATAAATGGCCCCTGGGAGAGGAGGATGTTCAGTCATCTCCTGAGGAGCATTTGATGGACACAAGGAACTGGAGCCTCAGGAGCACTGTCTGAGTTGCATCATGTTAAAAATAGTTCCTATTGTTAATGTGCTGTGATGGATCCTTTTGGGTGGCTTTTCTGTTCCTGACATCCCCCTGTGCCCCCACAGGGACCAGGAAGGACCACCCTGGGTTTCAGAGGGATCCTGTGCTAAGCCACTCCTTTCCCTGACCCTTTGCATGCCAGCAAGGTGGCCACCAAAGGCAGTGCAGAAGTGTCACATTTCACAGTGCCATGGCCAATTTGGGCTGGAAAATTGTGTGCACTTCCAGGCTGTGGTACTCAGCCACTCCAAGAAGTCCTGCTCAAAGGAAGGGAGTGTTTCCCAGGGCTGTAGTTGATTTTTCACAAGCCAGTTTGTGCACTGGCCAGGAGTGCTGACAGCTCAATGTTCAGCTGCACTATATAATTTTCTGTCATTTTGATTTATGCTCTTCTCTGCAACCAGAGTCCCATGTGAGAAAAGAATCGGAAGGAGTCTATCCTAAAGTTAGCTCAATGCTAACTTCTTCAACTGACCTAGCAAATTAAAGATATTTTTAGATGGAATTTTTTTTTATTTATTTATTTCTGGAAGATGAAAGAAGAAAGTATTAAAAAGTAACCTCCACTGTCAGTTCTGTGACCTGCAGCTGCCATGGGCTTGTTGTCACTGAGAGAGAAGCTGAGCTGGACCCGTGAGACCGAGATCTGCTCTTGGCTCAAGCTTCCACCTGTACACAATGACCTTGTCCAGGGAGGCTCTGACACATCAAAACAATGCCCAGGATATCAGAGCCGAGCTCCAGAGCACTGCTCCACCTCAGGGCATCTTAAAACTCTCAGTGGCTGGGATTTCTCTTGGGAAAAAGCCCAAATTCCCCAGAGAAGGGGCTGATGTAGAGCCACGGTCTCTGCTCCCTCTGGACAACAGAAAAAGGGCTCATCCTCCAGCATCTTGGGTTTGCCCTGAGGTTTTATGGCACAGCTCTCTCTTTTTCTCACTTCTGGCACCCAGACTTGGGCTCCTGAGTTGTTTTGCTGCATTTGGAGCTTTGTTTCTTGGCATTAGAGTCTGGGGATTACTGCATGCAGTTCTCTTCCGTCGGATGCTTCAAGAGCAGCTCTGAGCCAGAGGGGGGGAACGAACCCATCCCTTGGCTGGTTCTGTGAGCCACAAAATGCCTGTGAGACAAAGGAAGGGGCCACATGAAACAGGAGCTGGGGTGGCACTGACTGGGACAAAAACTCCACGCACATTCCTAGGAAAAGGCAAGAGAGCAGGGAAGTGTGTTTATTCCAGCTCTCTGCTTTCCTACAGAGTTCAGACAACTTTATTTATTGTGTTTTGATATTAACTTCAGTGGAGTCAGGAGTGTGCTGTGATCCCGTGGTATGTGGGCAAATGGGTAAAAATACCTTATTTCATATATATATCTACATACACACACACACCCTCTTTTCACAGGACACATTAAGTGTATAAAGGGCTTTTCCTTGATGACTGGCATTTAGCAGCTGAGTTGCAGATGGATTTCTGTGTAGTCAGCAAAGATATTAATCACAAAATCCTTTTAATAGATCAAAGAGTGCTGTGTAATTGAAAATTTCTTGTAGAAGTGTTCGTTTCAAGCAGTTCTTAAAATTTTCCCCTAATGTGTAATCTAGGAAAGGAACATTTTCCAGGGTGTAAAATGCAGAGAGAAGTTTTGTTCGTTGCTTTATTTAGTTCTCCACTAAATTAAAGATTACAAATTGATATTTTACTGTATGCCCAAAGTTATTTTTGTGTTCATCAAAGCCACTTGGTTAAATCAGGAGTGAGCAATAATCACCACTGAAGGGATGGATACACACTGGATTTTTACTTGCTTTATGTTTGAAGGTTTTTCTCTGCCAGCAAACTGTTTTTCAGTTGAGAAAAACTTAAAAAACATCATAATTATTGTTCTCATTGCTCCCCAGCCTTGTAACAAGACAGAATTTGAATACTTAAAGAAAGACTCGTCCACTTTTTAAATAAGATGCAGATTCTGTTTCGTGGAGCCTGGTGCTGGGCATGGCTTTGCAGGTAACACAAGGAAAGACAAATATCAGCCAGAAATATAAAAATACCTTATTTTTCCTAGTTCACACTGTAACTTTGCAGCAAGTTTTGCAAAACTTTGAGCAGTGTGGGCTTCCAAAAGAGGCCAGGCCTTTGTGAGGAGCTCATGTGCTTGGACGTGAGGAGCACAGCTGAGAAAAGAACAGGAAGGAAAGAGCCCTGGGGAGCTTCAGCGCTGGGACTGAAGCAATGATTTGGTGCTTGTACAGACAAGTGCTCACCAAATCCTGCACATCATTAATAATAATAATAATCATCTCTCTGCCTCCCATGTGTCCAGTGGGAAATGCATCTTCCCCACGGAGAGGCTGTGCTAAATAAAGGTTTGCCCTTCCCAGGGAGCAGGAGAGGTGGGAGGTGGACATTTGGGCTCCCATCTCTTTCCCAAAGGAAGGTCATTAAGTGTATAAAATACATATGTTTTCCCTCCAGCAGCTGTTGAGTTTCTCAGCCCAAGAGCCACAACAGGACCACGAGGTTTGGAAAATTTCTGCCTCCCACATCTGCCCCCCTCCCCAGCAGCAGCGCTGCTGAATCAGCAAAATGGGGCTGTGCAGCTGCGCCTCGTTAGGCCCGTGCTGCTAATTAAGTATTGGCAAAAAATGGCTGCAAGTCACTCTGCTTTGGGGGAGTGACTTGGTGGAGGGTAAAACTGAGCCTTCTCCTGGTGGTGTTTCAATCCACCACTGGTGGGTTTGCAAGAGTCCTGCAAAATTAAACCCTGACAGAACCTTCCTTTTCACTGAAAGGATGTGAAGACCTTCCATGTGTCTAGGGAAGGGAATTGTTCTTTTCTTTAGCTATGTCTAGATAAAAACTTGTGAGAATAATTATCTGTAATTTTGTGGGGTCCCAGGCTTGCAGTGAGGTGTCCTTACAGCCATCCCTGTCTGGTGCTGCTATTGCCTGGATGAAGAAGTGCCATGTAAAATGCAGTGCATTGACTCGGATTTGTTAATTAACTAATCAGAGATTCGCTCCCAGTTGAGACTTTGCAAAGTTTTGCCCAGCTCATTTGCACAAAGGACATGGAATATACCTGGGCATGTGGGAAGGACCTGGGTGTAAGAGAGAGAAAGGGGGAAAATAAATGGAAGAGAGAGGAATGTGAACCTCAGGAGTGCTCCCCTGGTGCTGCCTGGGCTCTGTGGGCAGCAGGATGCCCAGGGACATGGGGCCTGGTTGGGATCCTGCCCTTGCTCAGCTGTGTCCCTGTCTTCTTCCAGGCCTTCTGATGAAAACCACCCCGAGGTGAAGCCTGATGCCTACGTGAACAACCTGGCTGAGGCTGTGGACATCATCCTGCAGCAGCTGTAGATCCCAGCAGGAGCAGGGATGAGCCCTCATGTGCAGCCCCTCCATGGAACCTCTTCATCCTCTCCTACCTCCATCTCACCCTACTGAACCCAGCCCAGCCCTGTGCAGGGTGGTGGGCACTTGCCTTCTGAAATATTTCACATGGTGGTACTAAAATCATCTACTGACCTCATCCAAGGGAGCACTAAACCTGCTGTCCTCTGACAAGTCTTGAATGTCCTGCCCTTGGTGCCTGTGAGGGGCCTCAGCCTCCTGTGGGTGATGCTGAGGGGGCTGTTCCCCCTTTTTATCTTTGCTCACACTGGGGACCCAGACTGGAGGTGGGAAACAGAACCTGGGCAGCACTTGAAACATGAATGGATTTACCTGTTCAACCCACGAGTCCTGTGCCTTTCATGGTGTCTGAGATGGGATGGGGGATGTCCTTGGGGGCTGATGGAGGCCACCAAGCCCTGGGGGTCCTGTGTGTGCCTTGGGTGGCACAAAAGCCCTGGAGAGGGGACAGTCCCACATGCCTTGGCAGGGCAGGAACCGTGGTTCTGTCAGGATCAGCTCATCTGGAACAGCCCCGGGTGAGGGCACAGGAATCCAGGAACACTTTAGGGAATAACTGCACCATCCTGTCAGGAATAAACCCTGTCCTTTGGATCTGGCCTGTTTGTCGTTGTGTTCAGTGGGATCAGCACTGGCAGGGATCTTTACAGCACCTGAAATGCTTTTCCCTACCTGGAAAAGGCCATGGAACTGATGGGCTTTGCCTGTGTGGGAGGGGTGTGGGTTTCCTACCTCTCCCCATTAAAATCCTGATGTGCAGTCAAGGGCTCCTCTGTGCCTGGGAGCTGTTGGGGCTGGGTCAGACACAGCTCCAGCTGGAAATGGACTTTTCACAAGGGCATGTAATGATAGAACAAGGGGGAATGGCTTCAAAAGGGTAGGTTTAGATGGGATATTGGGAAGGAATTGTTCCTGTGAGGGTGGGGAGGCCCTGGCACAGGGCTGCCCCTGGATCCCTGGAAGTGCCCAAGGTCAGACTGGACATTGAGGCTTGGAGGAACCTGGGATAGTGGAAGGTGTCCCTGCCCCATGGCAGGGATGGAACAGGGTGAGCTTTAAGGTCCCTTTTAGCCCAAACCATTCTGGGATTCTCAGATTCTGTACTCACTGAACATCCCCTGGGACTGATCCTGCCCTGCATCCCTGCTGAGAATCTGCTGCACCAGCTCAGCTCCAGCCCAGCCCCCTCCTGCCAGGAGCACTCAGCACATCCAGGGCTGGGACAGGCATGAGATTTGCCTTTTTTTTTTCTCCTGATGAGAATAAGGATTTCTAAAAGGAGCTGCTCCCTGCCTCCAGGCATTGCAGCCCTTCCCGGGGGATTTTGGTTTCTCTCCCTGTCAGTCCTGCAGTGCAGCTGTTGCAGCGTGTGTGGTAACACCTGGCTGTGCTGCACCTAACAAGAGCACGGATGGGGCTCAAAATGGGTCAAAAAATTAAAGATTAGGGGTTGCTCTATCAAGTCCTCTGCCCACCCTCACTGACACATGGTAGTGTTCGCAAGGGTCACCTTTTAGAGGCAAAAATCCCCTTTTAATCAACATATCACCAGTTCTGCACCCTCTTGGGCTTTGGGCAAGACTTTGGGTTTTACCCTGCTTCAGATCTCCAAGGGACCGTGGAAATAATGCAATTATGTTTGTGTTACATATATTTATATATATATCCATGCTGTCAGGCAGCGTGTGCTGGCCACTGTCTGCATTCAGCCACTGCTCTCTGCATCTGCAAGCAGGAGGTGAAGGATAATTCCAGCTCTGTTTCCAGCAGTCCCAACAGCTGAAGACGACCACGCTCACTGAAGGACACCAAAATGATGCTCCCTGTTTCTGGAGTGTTGGAACACTTGTTTTCCAGAGCTACCAGCTGGCCCTGGAGCTGCACAGCACCCCTTGGGGACAGCAGGGGAAAGGGGGCTGGGAATTAAGTTCTAATAAAATAAACTACATCTGGGAAAATGACCTTAGTGCAATCTTTTTGGTCTGTTTTTGCATCTTTTATCCTCTGGGTAGTGGTTCAGCCAAAGTGTATGGTACAGTCAGCATCCACACACACATGGAAGGATGCTGTAAGCCCTGCTCAAACGTTCAGGCTGTGATGGATCACTGAGAATTTCTTTTTCATCCCCTAATTCTTCCTTTTTTTTGTTCTATTATACTAAGCCTATCACTTCAATCTGATTAAGTTTAGGCAGATAAACATCCTGCCATCTGTCATGAAACTTTTTACACTGTTTGCCTGCTGGAGGAAGTGCAGCCGTTTTCCTTTTTGGGTTACAAAGGCTGCAGGGAGACACTGCCCTGCTTCCCCAAGAACTTATTTAACACCCCCATGTGCCCTTGGCCTGCTGTGGGCTCTGGCCTTGCTTGAGTTTAGATTTTATTTTAAGAGGCAGGATATTATGTCTGGCCTTAAACACGAAGAAGGAGGTGCTGCTTGGCACTCCAATTTGCATTTTGTTGTTTATATCTTTGGCTGTGTTACAGCTAAATGACAGGGAGGGGGGAGGCATGGGAGATGTCCCCCCACCATGGGGAGGGTGCAGCCTGTCTGTCTGCATGAGAATATCATAAAATCTCCATTTTCCTGTGTAACCCATGGCTGGGACAACACAGACACCCCAAGGGAAGGTCCTGGTTGTGGGCTTTCCCAAGCCCCACTCTTCTTTTCCTTGAATTTTTTGGGACACCCCTTCCCAGCACCCATAGAGAAGTCAAGGAGGTGTGCAGCCAGCAGTGGAGAGGAAGGGGCTCCATCAAACTCCAACCCCATCAAACTCCAACCAGTGCCACAACCCCAAGGGGCAGCAACATCCCCAAGCCCCCAAACCCCACAGACAGCGCCCGGCCACGGGGACAGCACAGAGAGGCAAGACACTGGCCGGGGGTTATTGAACCAGGAAGCTTTATTTACACAGTAAAAGTAACAAGCAATTTCCTGAGATTGAGCTGCTCTAGTGCAATCAAGTCATGGAGGGGGCAGGAGCAGCCTCCTCGCCCGCCCGGGGAGGGGACACCTGGGGCAGCCCCTCCCGGGACACGCACGGCCCGCGGCGCTTGTGCAATTGCCAGCGAGACTTGGCTACTACAGGTCATAGCTTCAGAAGGCTTTGTTTTTTTATTATTCTTCCCATTTTTTTTTTAATTTTGTTTCTTTTTATTTGGCCATCCTCTTCTTTTTCTCTCTTGAACACCGAACCCACACACGCCGCAAAGCACTGCTACAATCCTAGAACATCCTACGTCAGTCCGTTTGCCTGGGCAGCCAGGAGCTTTGAACAATGCACTTGAAACACAACTTTATTGGCCAAACAGGCTATGCTAGCACGTGGAAAAATTACAATCTATTTTACAAACACTTCTTTTTGTTGTTTTCTTTTTTTAATGTACTCTTTCATAGGACAGGCTCAAAGAGCTACATCTGCAAAACACACAGCAAACTCCCGTGCGCCTGCTAAGACTTTCTGTGTTAAAATCCTATTTTTTTTTTTTTCAGGATGAAGAACCTTTATTGCTGCTGCCACAGCTTTGGTGTCATCCCAAAATGGCTGCTGCCCAGACTGGGTCACACCTTGGACAAGCCACTGAGTCTCTTCACAACAATGAGCCTATTTTAGCTACCTAGCAAGGAATAACATCCCTTGTCTGCATATTACTTTAGTATCACATTCTGGCAGCCGGCAGGGACTTGCCGGGGTGTTTGGGGGGTTCCCAAAGCATCTGTGTAATAGGTGAAGTCCTTTCCAAACCAAGAGCAGGACCCCCAGGGGGTGCCCTGCTCTCCCACTGCTCAGGGGACGGATCTCCTGACGCCGAGGGAGCAACAACGCCACTTCTGACTTTACT
>VZTZ01029895.1:408581-469898 GCA_013400955.1 Drymodes brunneopygia | reverse complement strand
AGAGAGAGAGAGAGAGAGAGAGAAAAAATTTTTAAAAGTAAGGCTTTCTTAAACTGAGAATAAGTACATGAAATCATACAAACCCAACAAGAGATACCCAACAGAACGCCACGGTGGCCTCAAAACTGTCGCTAACTGTAGTCTGTGCCTACGCCAACGTGCCCAGTGTAAGGCCATGACTCATTGGAGAAGCGTTTTTAGTAAGGCAGACGGGTTGTGCTGAATGTAAACTGAATGCTACAGCTACGTCCAGGACAGCTGGGCCAGTGGCCCATTGGCCACCACGTCCAGGACAGCTGGGCCATGGTCCATTGGCCACCTTCCCACTCTGGGGGGGTTAGCATGGCACCAGGAGCAGCCCTTGGAAAGAAAACAGAAGCCCTTAGGAATTCCAGCCCTGGGGATGCCCACGCGGGAGCCCACCCGGAGCAATGTGGATTTGGGTGAATTTGCCCTTTTTTTGCTCAGCTGAGGAGGTGCCTGAGGTCAGCAGGAGCTGTGTGCCCCGAGACCAGGACATGTCAGCATTGGGGAGGGAGGGATGGATGGAGCATCAGGAAGACTCAAAGCCAAGAACTGTTCTGTGAGGGTACCACTGCAGGGGCACGGACAGAGGGGCAGCAGCCTGGGAAAACACTGGCATGGCTGGACCCTCCCAAAACATCCGAGACCAGCAGTGCTTTCCACAACAGCAGGGCTAAAAATTAACCCAGGACATATTTTCTTCTAGGTGATGCATCAAGCGACATTTGAAAAGAGCTGGAGGGCTCCCCAAAAATGAAAAGTCATCCCTGTCATCCCCTCCCCGAATATCTGGGGCTCATCCTGCATGCCTGGAGGGAGTGGGCACGGTCGCTGCCACCAGCAAAACCTCTGCAGTGCCAAGACAGGGGTAACAACTGATGGGTTCCACTGTGGTGGGAGATGCTACATGCATCCCAAACCACCGTGGAAAAAAGTGCACTAACATAACCAGAAATGATGAATGAAACCTGTACCAGCAGCTCTCAGCCTTTCTGAGTTATGGACCCTCAAGGCATTGCCAACAGGGGTGCTGGACCCCATTAAAAATGTCCTATCTTCAACTGCTCTTGGTATCAATGGTTTTTTTCCTTTCTTGCTTTTACAAAGCTCAGGAAGTGACCCCTGAGCTTGAAGGAACCAGCAGAAGGAATCCAGAAGATGCTGGAAGCCATTTGTACAGCTTTCCTAGAGCTTTAAACAAATAAACAAATAAAAAAAACCAAAACAAAACAGAGGGAGAAAAAAAAAAATACGTGTCCTTCTAAACCTGTTAGCAAGTGGACAGCTTATTTTTAGCAAAGAGAATTCATATCGTACAAACATAATGGTCACCACTTTATCTGTGCTTAAAAAAGGCACAGGAAGAGGAAAAGCTTTCAGTGCTGCTACCTGGATTTTCAGCCTTTTGCCAGCTGACTTTGTCAAGTAACCTCTCCACGACGTGCCTCGGGCACGCAGCCCTTCACAGTAAAGCCAAAAAAAAAGAGGGTGGCAGCCGTGCCCCGGGTAGAAAAGTGGGCACAGCTGCTGGTAAATGGGTAAACAGCCCAGCCCTGCTCAAAACAGGGTACTGCCACCCAAATGAGGGTGGCACCGAGCCTGAGTAGGGCTTTTTTCCCAAGAGGGTTGAGAGAGGGGGCTGGGAAGAAAAAAAATAGGGAAGGAAGGCATTTGAGCATCCCTGAGCAGCACCCAGCAAGAGCTGCTGCGGATACTGCCCCGCATGGGCCAGGGATCTGTTTAATTCCTCATCAGGAAAAGGAAAACTAAAAATAAAGGAGTAAAAATCCAGCTCTTGCCATTATTAAATTTAAGCAAAACACTTCACTTGTGATTTCCTTCTCACGGCACTGCCAGGGGCATGGGGAGCGAGGGGAGTGCTGGGGCCGCACGGGACGCGGCCAGAGAGAAGGAACCGCAGCCGCCCCGGCAGCCACCAGCCAGTGCTTGGTCTGCAAATCTCAATATTCTGCTTTTCCCTCCCTTTCTCCAGCCCCAGGGGTGGTGATTTCTCCTTGTTCTCTGAACTAGCACAGGTGGGACCTGTGGGAGCACGGCCAGCTCCATCAGCTCCAACCCTATCCTGGCAAAAGCCATTCACTCGCGGATTCCGAGTTTTTGGTGATCCCCGTGCCTGGTTTCCCTGTGGGACAGGCACTTTCCTCCGCCTGGCTGATCTCTGGCTACAGTAGTTACGAAGAATTTCAAGATTTACACACGCATGCACACGAATTCCTCTAAATACCTGATGAAATTTTGGCAAAGCTGCTTCGTCCCCTCCAGCTGGCGGGAGGGGAGCAGTGAGAGGATCCCACAAACTCGCTGGCAACGAGGAGCCCTCCATGGCTCTGCTGGCACCCCCTGGGCCCCAGGGGAGAGGAGCTGCTCCCTCCTCAGTTGTTCTCGATCTGCTCGATGTCGATCTCGCCATCCAGCTGGAACAGGCTCTCGGTGCCCGTCCCGCCGCTCCAGGCAGCCCTGTCCTCCTCCTTCCCGGCGCTCTCCTCCTCCTCCTCGCAGGACAGGTCATCCCTGCTGGCCTGGCGGTCATCGGGCCTGGCCCGGGCTGGCTCTGGGACCGGGGTGCAGGCGGGGGTCCTGCCCGGCATCACCTCGGGGGCCGCGGTCCATGGCTGGGGGCCGGCCGGCCGCTGTGAGCCGTCCTCGGCCGTGCTGCTAAGGCAGGTGAGGCTGTTGAAAGTCTGGCGGTTCTGCAGAGGCAAGGGGAGAGAGGCAGCTGAGTTAGAGGGTGGGGAGTCCTCAAGCTGGGGTAGAAGTTGCACCAGGTGAGCTGAGAGTGTTCCCCAGCCCAGCAGAAAGCAAGCAGAGCAGCAGGAACACTCGGCTCGCAGACAGTAGGTCCCCAGGAGATGGGCAGATGCTGCAAAGCCCCACCTCCTCATCCATGGCAGGTCCTGTGCCTCTCCTGTCCCTGCAACAGCACCAAAACCACCCCCTGATCATCCCATCACCATCACTCCATGCATCACCCAGTTCCACATGTAAAGCAGAGCTCACCAAACATAAATGAACATTTCCAACTCCATTTATTAGCCAAGAGAAACTTCAGCCCTTTCTTTAAGCAGCTGGGGCTTGTGTCCTGCTAAACCCTCCTCTGAGATGGCTCATGGCTGTTCCCCTCACTAAAGACCAGGTGAGCACAGTTCTCTGCCCCCTGAGTCTCCATGCCTGGTTATCTTGGCCAGACACCTGATTTAGTTTATGTAGTGTCACGTCTTCTAAGCAGTTCCAAGCTCTGAGAATGACAAGGAGCAGGCAGGCATTCCAAACCCTGTGGAGCAGAGCAGGCAGAACCTCCCGGGAATGCCACGAGCACATTCACCTGCCAGGGAATGCCTTTAGCCCAGGCTGGTTTTTAAAAGAGCAAATTTAAACCCTCATTACTGAGTGCCAGTGGAAATAACGAGGCCATCCCAAGGGCAGAGTGTGTGCTCTGGGCAGGAGGAGGCTGAGGAGGATCTCAGCAGCTTGGGGAGCCCCTCATCAAGTGTGATGGTGCTGTCACTCCTCAGACCCTTGGCATGGACACATCCCATGGGATAGGCCTGAATGGGAATTCAGTAAATGCCTGGGAGGAAGGCAGCCCCCTCCCCAGCTGGAGATGTTCACCTGTTACTGGTCAGTTTTGGATCCTTCATGACAAGGAAGAGGGGCTGGAAAGTGTCCAGAGAAGGGAATGGAGCTGGGGAAGGGTCTGGAGCACTTCAGCCAGGAGAACTTCAGCACCCAACAGAGCACTGGTGACACAAAGGGACAGGGTTCCTGCCTGTACCTGCTCTGGCTGGCCTAGTTCAGGACCAAACACACAGCCTGAGACACAACCTTGCCCCCAAACACCCCCACTGGCATTCCCAGGGAATTAGGCACATTTGCTTGAGGGTTTTTTCTTTCAAATCCAGGTAAGCTGGGAGCAACTCCACCAAAATAATTTACCCCAGGCTGTAAATGAAGGAAGATCACCCATTTACACAGCCCCTAAGGGAGATGCAAGGGCTCTGCATCACCCCATAATCAGTTTTTAACAAATCAAAGGGCCTTGTGCTGAGCTGGACCCCTGGACCATTGCTCAGAGGCTCTGGGTGCTGCACTACCCCATTCAGAGTCATTGCAGAAGCTGCTCTATCTAAACAGAGAAGTTCTGCTGCCCCAGGAGGAGTTGGCCACTGCCCAAGCTGGGTGGAAGTTACATTTCACATGGCCTTCAGTCTCTGAAACTTTCAAAAACCCACAAGCCCCAAGCCCGTGTGAAAAAAAAAAAAAGAGCATTTGTTCTCTAATTATGCAACTGCACCCAGTCCTCACGTCATGCTGGTTGTATTTTTTATGATCTCAGCCATGCCTCTGTCTTCTGGGTGCTGAGCATGCAGCAGCTTCACGCAGAGAGCTGCACATTGTGGTTAATGGACAACTCGTAATTACCGCTGGAGAAGGCCCCAGGACATAGCAGAAATATTTCCTAAGCACTTCACAGAATTTGCAAGCATATTTCCAACAGTGATTTAGGCACTTGGAAAGCCTAGGTCTCCTGAAAGTCAACAGCCCTCTCAGAAGTGCAAATCCCTTCTACAAACAAAACTCTGGCACTTCTGGGAATGTTGATTTTTCTCCTTCCTAATCGAGCTCATCTCCTGGGTCAGGCACTTCCCGGGGTTTGGTACCCAGGTGTGGACATGCTGGGCTGCCACAGGTGGGATAGAGCATCCTTAGAGGATGGCAGATGCTCTCCAGTGCCTCAGAGGAGATGAGTGATTGCTGTGGTGGTGAATGAAGAGGCTGCAGACTGGGCAGTAACTCTGCAGGTCCACAGCACGTTCTTCCCATCCAAAAGAAAAGAATTTCCAAGCTCGGACACATCTCGGGGAGCAGCCATGAAGTTACTTGGCTTTCAGGGAAATTCTGCATTTTACAGGACTTTGGCAAAACAACCAAGCCAACGGCCTCATCTTCCCTGCTCAGCTCCAGACACGCTGCAACCCAAGCCTTGAGTCATTCCAGGGAGTGCAGGAGGATGGAAAATCCCTTCTGATGGTCCTGGTGCTGTGGCAGCTGCTGGTGGAGGAAGGCCACGTGCAGGGGGTGCTGGGCAGAGGTGCTCCCTCTGAGGCAGCTTTGACAGTTTAGAAAGCAAGTTTTCACAGGCACTGGCTGCCACAGAACCCCACAGCACAACTTCCTGGCAGCTGGGGTCCAGGAGAATCCCCCCAGGATGGTGATCACCCAGCCAGCATTCCTTGGGCTGGCTGTGGAGCAGTGGTGGAGCAGCCACCACCGTCAATGCACTGTCTGTTTTCAACCTTTTGGGAGCTCTTTGCTCATTTTTTATTTATTGGGTGAATTTAGCACGTGCTGAGGTGCTGAGCTGGCAAAACGAGGCAGTCAAGCCCTCTACTGTTGTCAGAAAAGAGCAGGTTTGGTGGCACAATGCTGCACTTGCTCCCCATGGCCAGGCAGCCCTGGGTCCCTCCAAGCCTCTCCACAACCTCCAGTGCCAGACAAAAAGGGGTACCAGGCACCTCAGATCCTGCTGGTCTCAGGGAAATCGTGGGAATCCAACACAGATGGCTTTTGGGAGATGTTTCTGCCCATCCTGAGTTCACCCAGCGAGCGTCTGTAACGCACCTTACACCCAAACCACCCTTTACTGACCACACAGACTCATTTCTGACTATTTGAGGTGCTGCTTTTTCTTCCCCCAACCCTTCCCAAAGCTGCCTTAATCCAGCTCGCTGGGCAATCCCTCAGGGAGAAAATGAGATGTTGCTAATGCAAGCACCTGAAAAATCGTCTAGAAATAAATAAACAAGAAATTCTTGGCCACTTGGAATAAGCTGCAGGATTTCTCCAGAGCAAAGCCCTTCTTGCATGCTGGTGACCAAGCTCAGGCTACTCCTGTTTCCCACAGGGTCTGGTGATGCTCCAGACTGTGCAGGGACCAAGGCTACAATCAGAGAAGGCAGGAGGAACCACCTCATCCCTCACATCCATCCTTTTCCTCAGGTTTTCCCTCCCCTTAGGCACATGTCCCCAGCAGGACGAGGCTGGCAGCTGCAGAGCCACAGCAGCAAGCTGGAGAAATCCCTCAGCAAAATTCCTCCATCTGACTCTTCCCTTGGTAAAACACCCAGCTGTGAGCTCTTCCCCAAAACACATCCCTGGATCTACCAGAACAAGTATTAGCAGGGCTGTGATCCCTGTGCTGATCACGGTTTTTGCTCAGACACCTTTTTTTTTATTTTTTCCCACCCTGACAGGTGATTGCTGCAATTTTCCCGGGAAAGGTGTAATGCTGCAAGCTGCCAGCAGCACCAGCCCTACCTCCCAAGCTGTCATCACCTCCTGTTAGCACACTGGGCTACAGTTGCTTCAGAAAGCTGAAAATAACCCGGTGCCAGAAGGGAAGGGGGAAGCGGGCAGCGAGCGGTGCCGCTCCATGCGGGAATGATGAGCCTCTGCCAGCCCTCCTGAGCCAGCAAAGTCACCTCCACTGGGGGATTCTCTGCCTGGCTCAGGTTTAAATCACTTTCCGAGCCCCTGTAAAACACCTCCAGCCTGAGCTGTTATCTTTATATCATTCTATATAAATGCTTTCGTTGTTTGCATCATGGTAAATCCTGCCTGGTGTTAGTGCCAGGGAAATCGCTCATCCGTGCTGCTGAGGAGGGGGGCCAGGTGCTCGAGACTGGAAAATGAGACTGGAAAATGGGTTTGATTTGGTTTCTAAGCTCTGCAGAACTTCATTACGGCAGCTGGTGTGATTTGGGCTGTGCACACACACACAGATCTCTCGGGTTCAAAGCTCTGCACTGCCCATAAGGCACCCACAGTCTTCTCCAGCTCCATCCCCAGCCTGGTTTCCTGGGGAGTGGGAATGGGAGGGACATGGGGAGGGAGCTGAAGCAAGCATGGCTTAATCCTGAGGCTCCAA
The DNA here is from genome assembly GCA_013400955.1 of Drymodes brunneopygia. NCBI lineage: Eukaryota > Metazoa > Chordata > Aves > Passeriformes > Petroicidae > Drymodes > Drymodes brunneopygia. The sequence goes on along the minus strand of VZTZ01029895.1, from coordinate 462,928 downwards.
AAACCAATTCTCCTCTATATAAGGGATATCTCAGCAGCTTTGCCAGCAGGTCCAGGCTGCAGCACTGGCACAAGCACAGGCTCTGTGATGCCCCAGTCCCACCAGCACCTCCCTGGCTGCAGTTTGGACTCCCCAAAAAGAGGGAGACACGGCTCCCTTGCCCCAAGGAGCACTGGTGACCACTGCCACACGTGGTTTCCAGTATCAACTCTGCCTCTGGGGGAAGGTCAGGGGGCTTGCACCGACCCTGTCCTCCCACAGAAGGAGCCTCTGAGTGATGAAGTGTTGGGAAAGAAATGCTGGAATACCTGAGCAAGGAAAACACAGGAGGCAGTGATGGGGGGTGTGAAAAGCAAACAGAGCCCAGTGCAGAGCAGAGCTGGGTTAGACACAGCTCCATGTCAGGGAGCTCAAACTCATCTGTTAGACTATTTCCTTTACAATTTTATCTATGGAGGCATTGAGTGGCTCACAGGCAGCCCCAGAGCCTCCAGCAGGCCAAGGTGCAGCAGAACGTGCCTGCAGCAGCATCCCCAGGACAGGGGATGGCTCCCTGCCCTGCTCCTGGTGGGTACCTCATTCCTGCCCTGCTTTTCAGGCTCTGCCTTCCCAGCTCTTCCCTCCTCACCTGCTGAAGAACAACATTTACCCAACCCCAATCCTCATTTTGCAACAGGCACCAGTGCATCCTTGGTGCACTCAAAGCTTTAGCAGATAATTTTCCTTTTATTCTGTTTGGTGTGAAAAACAGCTTTCACGAGCAGGCTCAGAAATATCTATTATCCTCCCAAGTCACTTCACACCACAGCCTTGAACAAACAAAACCAAAAAAGCTAGAAGGAGGCTTTAAGTCATTAGTATTGATGCTGCCTTTGGAGCCTGTGGAGGTAATTTGGGTTTCCTCACAGTTCTGCTCTTATCTTTGGAGTGTGTGGCTGCCTCAGGGACAGTGAGGGCGTTCAGGGAGATTCCACAAGTGCAAAAGCAAAAGCTGTTGTATGACCCACCAGTGGGAATCCCTCTGGTGCTACAGAGCCCCAGGGAGAGGCTGGAGACACAAATCCCAGAAATCATGGAGAAACACAGCAATGCAGGGAATCAGAGAGCACTCTGGGGCTCCACTGTCCCACCCAAGCACAGCATCCCACACGTGGGGACTCAGTCCCAGCACAGCTTCCCAGCCCATTCCTATTCATAATAATAATTGCAGGAAACCCTCATGTCCTGCCAAGAACAAATATTTTCCCTGACAGTCACCAAACCCTTTGCTATGAGCTGGAGAAATCCATTTGCTCAGACAGGTCATCAGCAATCACTTTGTATTTTATTTATTTATTTATTTACAGGTTGCCCTTCCCAGCCTTTCACCTCTGCCTTCTCTGGGATGTGGCAGAGCATTCCTGGAGCACTGCAGGCCCCTCATGCCACACTCAGCAGTGCCAGGAGCTCAGGGGGCAGGGATGCTCTCCCAGAGATGGTTTTGCAGTGCCAGGGATTTCAGTGGAAAAGGGTGAGCCTGAACCTGACTTGTCTCCAGAGCTGGCAAAACTTCATGACTTGGAGTGGCTCATCCTTGGGGAAATTCAGTGATCTGACTTGTCCCCAGTTAGGATGAAACATCACTAATATGGAATTTTTTTTTTTTTCTCAGGCCTATTCCATTTTCATATTATTTACATAATTTTCAGCACAGAGGTAATATTTTTGTTATGCTACTGTGGTTCTCACTTCAAGGCCTAAATGATAAGGCAGGACCTTATAAAAATCAAAACCAAACTTCATATCACTGTTTCAGCAGCACTGAAAAGAGAATATGAGCAAGTAAAGGAATAAAACCCTATTGTGAGTGACCAAAAATCCAGAGTGTGTGGCACCTGCACCCACTGCCCCCACCTACCAAGACCTCCTGCAAATCCGATGCAGACTTGAAATACACCTCATTTTCCCATCACAGCCTTGACCTCAGGCTAACCCTGAGCATCTTTCTCTGGAAAGAAAAAATGATGGCCCTTTATTTATTTGTTTATTTATTTATCTATTTATTATTTATTTATGTAGCACTATTTCCTGAAATGCTTTGGGAGAGTTTTGCAAGGCAAGGTGATTCCAAGTGGCTCCCAGTAGCTTCTAACCAACCCAGTAGCTCCTAGAGTGCTGGGGTTTTTTTTGTAAACCATGAAAAATCCCTTTTGGCTTTTTTTGAGCCAAAATGCCACTTTTGAGCACGCTGACTCCTTCAAGAGTGAATCTCTGTGCTTTCCAAGAGCTGTTTTCTGGAGTCACACAGCATGCAAGGCTGGTGATGGGAGGGTTAATCAGCACGTGGTGAATCAGATGTGCATCCTCGGGATACAATTGGATTTTGTCCATGTTTGGGACAGACACTGCCAAGCTTTGTTTGTGCTCCCAGGCCTGTGCTCCCATGTGAGTGCAAACAACGGGTGCAACACTCACCCCTGCATCCCTGGGCCTCGTGCTGGGATGGAGCTGGGAGCAGGAGACACAGCCAGGAGCAGGGGATGGGATGGAGCTGGGAGAGACCTCAGAGCCCCTTCCTGTGCCTGAAGATGCTGCACTAGAGCTGGAGAGGGACTTGAGGCAAGGGAGTGACAGGAGAAGGGGGAATGCCTTCATACTCCCAGAGGGCAGGGTTAGATGGGATTTTGGGAAGGAATTGTCCCCTCTGAGGATGGGGAGGCCCTGGCACAGGGTGCCCAGAGAAGCTGTGGCTGCCCCTGGATCCCTGGCAGTGCCCAAGGCCAGGCTTGGAGCAGCCTGGGACAGTGGAAGGTGTTCCTCCAGCCTTCAAGCCAGACAGTTTCTTTTGACCCTGAACCAAAGGCTTTTTCCCACCGAGCCACAAACTGACCTTTGCAGACTCTCACTCCTGTTTATTTAAAAAACACTGGGGCTTGGAAGCTGGAATCTCTCTCAGAAGTTACATCAATAGCAAACTATTTCCTGGGATACGTATGGAATTTAAAACCTCCGGTTTTTTGCCTATCACTACATTTGGAAATATTTGTCACTGGCTCAAGTGGGTGCTGACGCCAACCAAGATCACTGCCACCTCTCCTGCCCTCTCCAGCAAGCCTGAAAGGTGCCAAAATTTAAACAGAAAATTCCCTTATGCGAAAATTAGTGAATTTTACCCCTCAAGGAAAGACTTGGGTGCTCAGAGAGCAGAGGTCCCTTCTCCCACCCTGCAGTTTGAAACTTCTTCCCACTCAGTGCCAAGACCAGCCTGAAACATTTCAAACTGGAGGGCTGTTAACTTCAGCTCTGGGAGTGTACAACCTCTTTGTGCATGGATCCTCATGGAAACTCATGCCATTATTTCTCAGTTTGGAAGGGAAAACAAGGCAGGGGGGCCAGCCAGGCTCCCAACTATCCCAAGCATTACACTGTGTCTGGAGACCCTCTGCATCTCCAGCCCAGGCTGGAGCTGATTTTAACCCTGAAAACCACAAGAACTACACATCCTGATGGCAGGGGGATGCTCCTGTGATTCCTGGTGCAGATGACTCCATCCCCTGAAGGCACGTGCTCCTTTAGGGCAGTGAAGTCACCCCGTGAAAGGCTCTGTCTGTCCAGGCAGCCAGGGAACAACGTCAATGGTCCCCTTGTGCCCAGCCCCTTCCCATGACAGGCACAAAGTGCTCTCTATAACCCACCCTCATCAGGCACACCCGGGGCTTCCCCCTCAGAACCTCCTCAGCTGGTGTCCAGTGCTGCCAGCACCCCCTCATCCACCCAACCCTCACAGGGAAGAAGCTGTTCATGAACTCAGAGCCATGGGATGCTCTCCACAAGCCATGGAGATGCAAGGGAATATTGTATTTTAATTGCCTTATTTATTCTGGAGTAGCTACTCTCTGTCCCACATACTTCAAGATATTACAGAATAAAGAGCTTCATGGAGGAGAAGCACTTTGCCAGCTGCCTGGGAACCCTCAGTGTTCATGGGTACAACCTTTGTAGGAAATTAAATGGATATTAGAGAAAACTCAGGAGGAAAAGACCAGGAATACAGTACTTGTTAGGAGAGATGTAGCTCTTTACACTGCAACTTCTCTGAAGGCTCATAGAGTGGCCAAACCCCTCACAGAGCCATCAGAAATGGGGCACAAGTGCCACCTCCAAGCCTTCATTTGCTACCAGTGCACAGATCCTACAGCTGGGAGGAACCAATATCTCTCATCATATCTGACAATTCCTATAGCAGTGCCACTGAGGTATCTGTGCCTTTCTTTTCATGGAAAGTTGTATTTTCAAACTCTACAGCAGCACCCTCCATTTCCAGCCAGGGCTACTCCTGTTTGGGGTTTGTGCTGCAGGGAACACGGCTGGGTTGAACAAATACATATATACATTAAAAATCAGACAAATAGAATGGTTTGAGCTGGAAGGAACTTCAAAGATCAACACATTCCAACCTCTGACTTGGGCAGGGACATCTTCCACTAAGCCAGGCTGCTTCAAGCTGTATCCAGCCTGGCCTTAAACATTTATATCTATTCTTTTATATATATATATATACACACACACATATATAAAAATAAATTATCCACTTGAAAGCCACATCTGGATAAAGGATAGCTGTGTTTGGAAGTGCCTTAACACAAATTGAAATCTCTCAGTGACCACCACATCAAAATTTTAGACGGCAGGAAGCAGAATGGGGAAGAGATAGCAAGGGCTTGCATGGCCACAGCTGGGGATTATTGCAAATTCCCACTCAGGGTGGCAGTCAGCAGTGTGAGGGACGTGTCATGTGTCCCCTGCAGCTGCCCAGAGCCTGTGAGAAGGAAGGCAATCTGCACACACCAACATCAGGGCAGGCCCATGGCTCAGCTTCCCGTCAGTGACTCAGCCAAGCCACCAAACCCAATGTTTGTGCTGCCACGAGGTGTTTTGGCACACAACACCCCAGATCCCAGGGAATGTTCACACAGGGATGTCAGAAAGCAGCAGATGTGGAGGTGGGACATGTCAAGTTCCTCTGGAGGAGAGGAGAGAGGAATGTCTCTGGAGGAGACATTGCACCAGACCATGGGAGAGGAAAGCCCAGCTGGTGTCCCTCCACCACACATCATCCCTGGCAGAGTGTGCTTTTATTTTAGAAAATCCATTGTCTCACCTAATTCACCCACATGCTTCTCTGAATGCCTTGAAAAGGGTAAAACAACTCATTCCTGCCAAAATCAGCCCAGCTGGGAGGACTCCTGGGGTCCAAGCCACCTCCTGTCACCTTTGTGACACTTCTCATCTTCCATTTATTTCAGATGCACCCACGTCAGAAAAAGAAAAACCAGCTCTTTGAAAAACCTCCCAATTCATGGAAAAATCTGATCTCAGCCATTTCTGATCATGGCCNCAGTGACCACCACATCAAAATTTTAGACGGCAGGAAGCAGAATGGGGAAGAGATAGCAAGGGCTTGCATGGCCACAGCTGGGGATTATTGCAAATTCCCACTCAGGGTGGCAGTCAGCAGTGTGAGGGACGTGTCATGTGTCCCCTGCAGCTGCCCAGAGCCTGTGAGAAGGAAGGCAATCTGCACACACCAACATCAGGGCAGGCCCATGGCTCAGCTTCCCGTCAGTGACTCAGCCAAGCCACCAAACCCAATGTTTGTGCTGCCACGAGGTGTTTTGGCACACAACACCCCAGATCCCAGGGAATGTTCACACAGGGATGTCAGAAAGCAGCAGATGTGGAGGTGGGACATGTCAAGTTCCTCTGGAGGAGAGGAGAGAGGAATGTCTCTGGAGGAGACATTGCACCAGACCATGGGAGAGGAAAGCCCAGCTGGTGTCCCTCCACCACACATCATCCCTGGCAGAGTGTGCTTTTATTTTAGAAAATCCATTGTCTCACCTAATTCACCCACATGCTTCTCTGAATGCCTTGAAAAGGGTAAAACAACTCATTCCTGCCAAAATCAGTCCAGCTGGGAGGACTCCTGGGGTCCAAGCCACCTCCTGTCACCTTTGTGACACTTCTCATCTTCCATTTATTTCAGATGCACCCACGTCAGAAAAAGAAAAACCAGCTCTTTGAAAAACCTCCCAATTCATGGAAAAATCTGATCTCAGCCATTTCTGATCATGGCCTGCCAGTACAGACACAGTCCCTGGGGCTGTGAGGCCAAGAGCACCGTGCCTGGGAAGGAGAGCAAGCTGTGAGGAGATTCATTAACACTCTGTCAGAACAATTGCTGGGATCACAGAGGTGGGATGTTGTTCTTCTTGGGCTTGTGCTTCACGTGGCAAGAAAGAAAAAAAGCCGAGGTTGAAAAGCAAGCTCAAACCCTGCATTGAAATGAGATGATTGTTCATGACCTCGTGTTAAGGGGGTCAGAGATGCCAGGCCAGGTACCCAAATTCCCCTTGACTGGGGTGAAGAATAGAAACCAGCTTCTTCCCACCCAATAATAATTAAATGACACTTCATCATCACCCACCCACCTGACTGAGACCCCCCTGGATCACTCCCAGTTTGAATGCAAAGAGGCACAAGGCAAAGAGTTTGTGTGCATTTAAAAGGAGCAGAAGGATTGTCGTGGTGCCTGTGGCTTTTAAAAATTGCTGCTATTTCAATGACAACCATGTGCATGGTTTGGTTCCTGCCTGAAGCTGAAGCCTGTCTGGTTTGATGCCATATGAGTGAATAATAAAGGGAAGGATATGGGCTCACCTCCCCTCTCTGGGCTATGGGAATTGCAGACAGAAGAGACACAACCAGGATTTTGAGGAATTAAAGGTAATATTTTCCTAAGTATTTTCCCTCCCAGCCTAACTTTAACATTTAGATTTCTCTCTTAATTAGCCCAGTTATGTGGCCATGTAATTGCTTCCAGGAGTGGCTCCTTCCCCTCCTGCCTGGCCTAAATATCCCTCCTGGTATGAAGAAAACATTTCTTTCAGGTCAAATTATTTTTATTTTGATTATGGTACCAGGTTTCAGGCCTATAAACACATGTGGTTACCAGCACAAGTGAAAAATATTAACCAATCTGCTGCCAGAGCCAGATGCTGATTCAGTACCCAGCACCTCAAAGCTCAGTTCCCACTCTGACATTAGCACCCAGGGACTCAGGGAATGCCCCATGACTCAGTTTCCCCATCTGAAAAGTGAATCCTTTGTGGATAACTGGAAAGTCCAGTCTGGACACTTTGGCTGTCCTTTGCTTTGCCCATTGCACATGAGGTATTTCTACCCCATATAAACCCAGATTTGAGCAGCCACACAGACACTTGCCATTATTTCAGCTCATCCTCTAAAATCACCCAACTTTGCAGTCTCCTGGGCTGGAAGCATTGAAAGCAGCCTGGGGGATACCCAAACATGCAGGGTTTTCTCGAGCACATTTATTCCTCACGAGGAAACAGTTGGTTTTCCTGGCATTCCCGTCCTGGAGAGGGCTCTGACCGTGCCCCACCAAAGGCAAGAATGCTCCCCATGACTTGCCTCATCCTGCTCATCCCTCTGTGCCAGTCCTCCCACGCCGAGAGCTGCCTGCCAGCGCTGCTCTCCACAAACCCCTCAGCTCTGAAACAAACCCTGGCCCTGCACAGCTTTGATTCCTTCCCACCCTGCTCCAGCCCCACACCCTGCAGCACATCCCTGCCTTGGGGATTCATTCACCCACTGCCACGGGCACCTGAGCCCAGCTGGGTTTCCTGCCTGGAAGCTGAAAATATCCGTGGGACCTGCCTGGCCTGGATCCCACGGGGAGTTCCTTAGTGATGCTGTTGTTGGTTGTTGGTTGTAGCAACCGCCGGGCGTTCGGCAGCGGCTCCGGCCACCCAGCCTGACCAGAGGGACAGCAGGGGCTGGGAGAGGGGGTGACCACTGTCACTGGGGGAGATGCTGCACCAGGCAGCCCCTTCCCCATTCCTACTGAGCTTGTGCCACACTGTGTGGGGCTTCCAGACCCTTTCCTTGTGGAATCGCTTCTCCCAGAGGATGAACCACTCCAAGACTGAGCGTTCAGGCATTGCTTTCTCACTTTGGAAGATGTTTTGTTGTGAAGGACAGCAGCCAGAGAAAACACAACTATTCCTCAAGCTGAGGGTTTTCCAGGAACATGGACTGAGCTGCTCTTGGACATCCAAGCAATTAGATTTTTTGTCGTCCTTGGATCATCCACCCATGTCAAAGCCATGTCCATCCAAATTATAAACATGTGCTTGGGCTCGGCATCCACTGAAGGGAAAGGGAAGTTCCTGCTGACCCCCAGGATCTCCTTGGCCAAGCCCTTTTTGTCCCAGCCAACAAACTTCCCCTTGGACTGATGCAATGGACAAACTGCCTCACAACATCCCCAGAGGGCAACAAAATTCTGTCCAGCCAGAGCCTGGATGCTCTCCTCCTTCCCTGTCCATCACACCAGAGAACCACAGAATGGTCTGGACTGAAAGGGTCCCTGAAGTCCATCTCATTCCACCCCTTGCCATGGACAGGAACACCTTCTACTGCACTGGGTTGTTCCAAACCCCATCCAAGCAGGCCTTGAACACTTCCAGGGAAGTGAAATGATGCTTTTCTGCTTGTACAGAGACAATCAGAGGGGACAGTTGTGCTGTTCCACCCTGTGACTAGTAAAATATAACAACAGATGTACGTGGTTTTTACTGTCCATCCAGCTTATTATCTAATAAAATAAATTTGGCATAATAAATGTTGCTGTGATTTATGAAAAGACAAGAGCAATCCTCATGTTTTTCACCTGATCTCACCCAAATATGTGACTCCTTCACCCTTTTTATCCTCTAAGTTCCTCTGGAGGAGGAGAAGATGAACTCTTCCTCCAACACCACTGCACTCCTTCAAACACCCTCTGCACTGCCAAGCACAGAACACCATAAAATATCATGTTCTAGTAAGGAAAAAATGCACACACAATGTTGGATCTCACCCACATGGTGAATTTCTCCCAGCAGTTTCCCTGCACACAACAAGGGGATGCCTTGCACCAGACAGGCTTTGCTGGCCCCAGCACTACAAAAAACCTTTAGGGCAGACACTCCCAACACGGGTGACTCAGGGATGAAGCACAGCAGGCGACCACATGGGACTGAAACCACGGGGGAAGTTTTAAGGCCAGCAGGACACCTGAGTGACACCTGAGTGTCACACCCTGAGAGGTGGCCAGGGTACCCCTGCTCCCAGAGTGAGAGCCCTGGGACCTTCAACACCCCCCATTACCTCCATCCCACACTGAGCTGGTGCTGTCATTGACTTTGTGACTGTGAATTATTGATGTGGGAAGTGTCAAATCATAGAACTGCAGGAAATCTTATGAGTGTGGAAGGGAAATGTTGTCCTTCAATGCAGCCTCTTGCTCTGTCTCTTGCTAATGTCCAGTCACTTGGTCCAACAGGGAGAGGACCAAGGAGCAAAATCCTCCCTGATTTGTGCTTCAGATCTGTTATCTGGCTCTGCACAGCAGATCGAAGAGAGAGGTTGTGCTCTCTGTTTGCAACTGAAAATGAAACGTGATAACATCTCCAGAGTGGAAAATTACAGAGCCCAAGAGCAGCAGTAAGAATTCGGCACCTGACAGAGCCAGGGCTGGGTGCCTTGGGGTGCTGCCTCCATCTCACCACGGCAGGCCCAGGGCTCCTCTCCCTTGAACTCAAAAACATGGAGNGAGGGCGCGCTGTACTCCGCGCTCGAGAAGCGCTCGTGCGAGCAGGACAGGGACCTCTGAATGTCCGCCCTGTCCCCCGCCCCGTGCCCTCCAGCCGCCAGTCTCCTGGGCTGCCCAGCCAGGCGGGCGGCCAGGGCGGGGTGCTCGGCGCACAGCGGGTTGGAGCGGGCGGGCAGGCTGAAGCTGGAGCTCCTCTGCATGGTGGCGAAGCCGTTGGAGTAGCGCTGGACGCTGCCGCCGCTGTAGCAGCGCCGCTTCTCCACCGGCGTCCACACCTTGGAGCCCAGGGGTCTCCACGAGGTGCCGCAGCCCGACATCTCATCCGAGAAGGACAGCGAGCGGCACTGGCGCTTGCTGGGGGGCGCGGAGGGGTGGCCGTGGGGGTCGCTGAGGCTCAGGTCCTTGATCAGGTTGGTGACGGAGCAGGTGCCGGCCGCGTCCCTCGGCCAGCGCGAGCCCTCCTCGCCCTTGTCCGACAGGCAGTCCCAGATGCTGGCGCCCGGCTGCTCGAGCTGAAGTGGACATTTCCTGCTGAGANTGAGAGCCCTGGGACCTTCAACACCCCCCATTACCTCCATCCCACACTGAGCTGGTGCTGTCATTGACTTTGTGACTGTGAATTATTGATGTGGGAAGTGTCAAATCATAGAACTGCAGGAAATCTTATGAGTGTGGAAGGGAAATGTTGTCCTTCAATGCAGCCTCTTGCTCTGTCTCTTGCTAATGTCCAGTCACTTGGTCCAACAGGGAGAGGACGAAGGAGCAAAATCCTCCCTGATTTGTGCTTCAGATCTGTTATCTGGCTCTGCACAGCAGATCGAAGAGAGAGGTTGTGCTCTCTGTTTGCAACTGAAAATGAAACGTGATAACATCTCCAGAGTGGAAAATTACAGAGCCCAAGAGCAGCAGTAAGAATTCGGCACCTGACAGAGTCAGGGCTGGGTGCCTTGGGGTGCTGCCTCCATCTCACCACGGCAGGCCCAGGGCTCCTCTCCCTTGAACTCAAAAACATGGAGTTTAACATATTCCTGCTCAAAATCCGTGCCAGGAGGACACGATGACATGGTGGACTTGACGTGCAAAAACCAGTGTGGAAGAGAAATGCATGAATTTGCTAAAGAAATCCATCTGGGAGGGATCGGATGGCTCTGCCTGGACAGAAGGCTGTGTCTCCCCACAACACCCACATTACCACTCGTGCTGCACACCCACACTGGAAGGGCGAAGGACGCTGAGGGCCCTTGAGCCAAGCAGAGAACACCTGAGCCCCGTCCCTCTCACCTGGGTCATCTTGGCGAGGTCTAGCGAGGGCCGCTGCTCCTGGGCCTCCTCCGGCCTCCTCCGCTTGACGCCGACCTTTTTGTCGTTGAGGACGCAGGGCTGCGAGCGGCTGCGGGCCAGGCCGGCGGCGCGGNGCTGCCGCCGCTGTAGCAGCGCCGCTTCTCCACCGGCGTCCACACCTTGGAGCCCAGGGGTCTCCACGAGGTGCCGCAGCCCGACATCTCATCCGAGAAGGACAGCGAGCGGCACTGGCGCTTGCTGGGGGGCGCGGAGGGGTGGCCGTGGGGGTCGCTGAGGCTCAGGTCCTTGATCAGGTTGGTGACGGAGCAGGTGCCGGCCGCGTCCCTCGGCCAGCGCGAGCCCTCCTCGCCCTTGTCCGACAGGCAGTCCCAGATGCTGGCGCCCGGCTGCTCGAGCTGAAGTGGACATTTCCTGCTGAGATCTCTCCATCTGTCATTTTCTGGTTCAGAAAGGAGAAAGAAAACAAAAAAAAAAAAAAACCAACACACACGCACAGGCATTAGCGTTAATTAATTCTGCGACTCGCTTTCTACGTCCATAAACAAAAAGAGTAGCATATGGGACGTTTTCCAGTACAAATTAATTAACTCTTGGAATATGGTTTCCCAAACTGCCAGCAGAGCGGGCTGTGTGGTGTAGATGGAGAGACAGAGACAAAGTGACAGTCCCAGCAGGAGCAAAACTGCTAGAAGAAGATAAAAACATGCCTCTGAATATTCCAGGTTGCACTGGATAAGGGGAATTCAGCAGTGTAAAATGTTGTGGCTATTGGTTATCTCTGTTCTAAATCATGTCTCAGGTGAGTGCGGTTTGTCCTAGGCTCCACAACTGATAATTGCCTCAATTTACAGCTGAATTTAAAAAACATGGAATCACGGAATCGCTGAGGTTGGAAAAGCCCTATAGGGTCATTGAGTCCAACTGTTAACCCAGCACTGTCAAGACCACCACTAACCCATGTCCTCAAGGACCACATCCATACAGCTTTTAAATCCCTCCAGGGATGTAGACTCCACCACTGCTGTGCTAGGGCTGGACTGCCCTTTCCATCAAGAAATTTTCCCTAAAATCCAACCTAAACCTCCCTTGGTGCAACTTGAGGCAGTTTCCTCTTGTTTTATTACTTTTCTACCTGGAAGGAGACCCCCACCTGGCTGCAGCCTTCTGTCAGGGAGTTGTGGAGAGTGAGAAGGTGCCCCCTGAGCCTCCTTTTCTCCAGGCTGAGCCCTCCCTGCTCTCATCAGACTTGTGCTCCAGACCCTTCCCCAACCTCCGAGGAGAGGATTAAGGAGGTTGATCCCATTCCTGCACACATCTGGCTGACAACCTAAGAAGAAAGCAAAGCACCCTCCGGGCTGGGCTGCCCTACAAAGGCTGGAGCTCTCTGCAGATACACCTTCAATGCTCAACAGGAAAACCATGGCAGGACAACCCCGCCAGCTGCTGCAGTGGAAAAAAGTCATCAGCCAACAGCCTCTCACCAGTGCCTGTTTTTGTCGTTGGCTGCTGCAAACAGAGCCCGGCCATGCTGGAGAACAGTCACTGCCAAGTTTCACATGATTGTATCTAAACCCTGCGATATTTTGGGGGGCTTTTTTGGGTATTTCCACCCAGGCAACTGAAGGATGAATTCAAAGCCGTGCCCAGCCCGCAGCTGCAGGTACCAGCCTGGCAGGGAAGATGCAACAGTGCAGAACGCTTCTGACTAAGGTTTCAAGTCAGGAGGTCAGATTTGAGGCCCCTTGCACCACTCTTGGCCCATTTTCCCATTTCTCCCTGCCTCCAGCTGCTGCCATAACAGCTCCAGCCACAAACAGCCCGGCTCTGCCCGCAGTAACCACACAGCATTTCAACTGCTGCTGCCCTCATTTTAATAAACACAATGAAAAGTGAGAAATCTGCGCTAGACAACTCCATCTATGTTTAGATCTTTATTATTTTTCCTCTGTACTATGCTGCCAGCAGAGAGGTTTCTCGGGTCAGGTCAGCAGACAAAAGAAACAGAAATAGAAGCCGATTTTTCATGGCAAGCTGCCACAATCCTCTGGCCGGAGACGGTACAAAAGGCCTTGGTGAGGAGGATACAGGACACCTTCCTCTTTCACCCCTGCTTCAGCACAAACAGCTATAAATCTTCCAAACCTGGCAAAGAAAATGGTAAAAGCACCACCATCCCCAGCCCCAGCTTGGCATTGTTTGCTTTTCCCCTTGCTCAATGTGAGCTGGCACAACCTCTGAGCCCCCAGCCATCACTGACCAACCCCAAAACACCAGATAGCCCAGGAAAAGGGTTTTCAGTGCAAACTGAAAGCAGGTTGCCCTGAAAAAGATCAAAAATGGAGTAGTTCAAGGGCTGAGGGTGTAATTAAAGAACTCTGGAAAGCCTTATTGAGGAAAAGCAGCTGGTTTTCCGTGTAATTTTTTAAGACTAAGATTCCCATCCTGCGCACATTGATAACAATAATTGCACTGGAGCCCTTAAATCTGCTGCAGTTAAACATGTATTAATTTTCTTTAATTACAAACCTCAGCCTGGTTTACCCTGAGGCAGCAATTTGTTCCAGGATAAAACCCACCACGAGAACCCCTTGGTCTGCAAGTGAGCTGCCTGGCTGGAAAACTTTCCTTTGCCTATTGGGAAACAGAGGGACAACCAGAGCACGGTGCAAGTGCAGCCTGAGGGGCTCTTGTCCCACTTAAACAGGTCCTTCTTGGCTATTAAGAGTCCCTGGATGAAATAGCATCTTACTTCTGGATTTTGACTTAAAACTGCAAAAATAAACACTGACACCTTAACAAAACCCAGCTGTTCTCTCTAAAAACATTTGTGCTGCTCGTGGACTGGACTCACATCCTGAAATTAGGGAGATGGGTGTTGTCCTCCAGCCTTGAGAGCTTTGCACAGCCCCATGGAGAACAGGATCCACCCTCAGAGCATCACAGCCAGGTTTCCAGAGGCTGAGCTCCAGGTTTTGTGGGAGTCAGGCACTTTGCAGCTCTGTGATGGCCCCAGGCTTTTTAAATGACTGCTGTGCTCCTCTGGTGACACAATTTTAATGACCACTCATAACCACAGAGAAGGGTGTAAAACCAAAACGCTGACACAACTTTAACTACGGCGACACAAATGTGCTGCTATAATATTTTTACAGTTCCTTTTTATACATAATGCATGATCCTTCTGCTCGAGTTTCCTCTACGTTCTTTTCCCATGAAATAATTTACATTAATACATAATTTATTATGGCAACTTGTAAAGCAATTAAGGGTTTCAATCAATTTTTCTTATCCTTTTTGGCAGATAAATTCTGTTTGGAACCTAACCCAAACATTTGTCTGTGCACAGGTGCCCATCCAATTCCCTTTTTTTTCCGTGTTGTTCAAGTTGGATTTTGGTCTCACAGTCCCTGTGCACAGGGGAAAAGGCAGCCTGCATTTTTTCCACTGCCCCCTGTTTACGTTCAGGAGATAATTTCTAAGTGTGGAACACATTTAATGGTTGTAATTAGCTGATGGAAGTGCCAGGGAGCTTTCCTAGTGCAGAAATAAGATGAGAATACGATGGGCAGAGCTGTGCTTCAACAGGAAATGAAAACAACAGCTCCAAAATCTACTCTGGAGATTAAACACACCTGTGGGCTTTGGGCTGGGGGAGGGAAATCCCTGACCTTGACAGCCCTGCTCTTCAATGGGATCCTCTGGAGAGGTGTCCCTGCTCCAGCTACACCTCACCAGAATTCCCCAAGCAGCTTTTTCTCTTTGCAGGGTGAGTGTGTATGAACGAGCACCAAGATGCTCTACACTTATGGCCTTTCCAAAAAAACTCCAAAATTCCAGAAAATCCTAGTTCAGAAAGAGGAGGGATGCAATCCTGGCAGGTGTTTTAAGGATGCAATCAAAGGCCATCACCCCCATGAAGGGGTTCAAGGTTGGACTGGATGATCTTGGAGGTCTGTTCCAACCATAATGATTCCATGAGCTGGCTTTTCTCCTGGTTTCTTGGCTTTGCTCTGCCACCCAAGGGTGGTGAAAAGCCACTTCCAAGAATGAGCTGTGCAACAGTGAGCCCAAGGCTGCAGCCCTGCCCTGGCACGCTCAGAATGATGGAGGTGCCAGACGTGGTGGAGGAGTGAGGTCAGAGTGCCAAAGGACAGACAAGCCAACCTGTGTGCTCCACCCCTCACCCTGCTCTGCCTCAGAGCTCTAGAGAGAGCCCTCCAAGGGAAAATGGAAATGAAAATGGAAATGGAAATGCTTTAAAAAGAGCACTTCCCAGAGGATGAGTGCAGGATCTGACCCTGATGGGTTCAAAGCCATCCTCTTCCTCCTCCCTTTTACAGTCAGGGCTGGGACTGGGATCCTACATGTGCAAGCACCTTGTCACTGCCTCAATAAAACCCTGCCTGCAGCTTCCCTCAGAGATAATTTCTTGCTTACACAGAAGACAGGAGGTCACTGCTGTCAGCACACGCCCACTGAGCTTCTCTTACTAGGTCAGGTTGGATGGGGCTTGGAGCAATCTGGGACAGTGGAAGGTGTCCCTGCCATGGCAGGAGGTGGAGTGAGATCATCTTTAATGTCCCTTCCAACCCAAACCATTCTGGGATTCTATTACTTTTGACTTCCTATATTAAAATTTTTGTGTCTTTGGGTGGATAGCAAAAGACTTGGGCAGGGATACCTTCCACTAGACCAGGTTGCTCCAAGCCCCATCCAACCTGATCTTGAATATTTCCAGGGATAGGGCATCCACAGCTGCTCTGGGCAGCCTGTGCCAGGCCCTCACCACCCTAATGCCCCAATTTTCTAATATGCCAGGTTTTTCTAGCACAGTCATTGATATTTTCACTGGGGACCTGCCATGGAGACTGCTGAGGAAGGAAAAGGGGAAAAAAAGGAGGAAAAAACCTCCAAACTATCCATCAACAGGACAATTCTTACACTCCTGGGTGTTTCAAGGACCCATCAAGGAGAATGGAAAGCAGAAGTTGTTGAATTTATAGTTTTAGGCATTTCACCTTTAATCTTCCTCCAGGCAAAGGGCTACATAAAGATAAAACCCAATCTTTTTAGTAATATAATCACTTCACTGGCAGAAATATTTCCTACAAATCTAAAAACCAAAAGATTATTTAGGTCACCTTGAGAATTGGACCTAACCATGCATCACCCAAAATATCAAGCCTTTTAATAATGTTTTCTCAATATACTAAGTTTGGTTACAATCTAGAATCCATTTTCAGATCCTTGCAGTGTTTAGTACCTTACAAGAAAAGCTCCAGGCTTTGGATGATGCTCTCCCTGGCAGAGGCTGGGCTTCCCTCTCCCCTGCTGCCCCATGGCCATGGGGTCCAGAAACAAGCTGCCTTCCTGACCAAAGCTGCCCTCACCCCAAAGGCACCAGAAAGGCCCTTTTCTAAGATCCTCTTTCATCTAAAACCCCCAAAAAATCAGCCAGCTTTCCTCCAAACCTCCAACATAGA
The DNA here is from genome assembly GCA_013400955.1 of Drymodes brunneopygia. Classification (NCBI taxonomy): domain Eukaryota; kingdom Metazoa; phylum Chordata; class Aves; order Passeriformes; family Petroicidae; genus Drymodes; species Drymodes brunneopygia. The sequence continues at coordinate 446,485 of VZTZ01029895.1, read as the reverse complement.
TAGGACAGTGAGTCTTTGCCTCACACTGTCCATGCTACCAGTCCAAACTTCATGGTGTTTATTTATCTCAGTGCTTTCCACCAACAGGGACTTGGCCCTTTGACCTGAAATATTCCCCCAGTTTTGCATTTCAGTAGTAACTTCTTTAAAAAGCCAAGCAAGTTTTCATTCTGGATTAGTCTGTGATCGTGGCCCACATTTGGGGACATCAAGAAGAACGCTGAGGGAAGATGCCTGAAATGAAGCCCAAGCCAAGCAATGCCCTCACACGAGGGAAGGACGGGCTCCTCTTGACTGGGCATGACAGAGACCACAACATGGCAAGCTGAGGTCAAGGAGGTGACATTCAGTTCCCTCAGAAGGAGGATAATTTGGCAGCCACGAAGACCAGCACAGCAGCACCACGAAAACGCAGAAGGCTTTGTGAAAGCTCTGAAAGAGAAGCTGCTGCTCAATTAGGCAGAGACTCTGAGTATCTGCTGAAGAGCCTGCCAGTGCCACAGTGCAAGACAAAACCATCTGATTTGGGTTCTTTGTTCCTCACTCATGTTTGAAAGGCAGGAGAGAGGGAACGGGCTGTCTCTGTCCCTTCTTGACTTTGAAGCTTGTGATTTTCAGCTGAAAGAAACCCACAAATGCCCTCCATCTCCCTACTCTCCCAATGACTGGAGCTATCAGAGAGCTTGGGGGACACCTCCTGTCAGAGCATGTGCCCAACTCTCATTAACACTAATGAGAGTTATGTCCATGAAGAAAAGGGGCAGTCTCTTTGTCTGTGAAGGATTGGCTTTCACAGCAAGGGGCTTGGCTCAAACTTGACCTACAATTTTAATTGGGTTTTGAGGCCTCGTCGAGTGAGTGGCTCCCCGCTACGAACGCCAAAGAGCTCAACACAACAGCACATCCTCTGGCACTATCAGTTTGTCAGGATCATCAGCCAAGGCACCAATCCTCCATCCATTTTGGTGCCTGTTCAGCATAAAAATTGATAGCAAGCTCTGACATAAAAGGTTTCAAACTTATTATATCATGATTGCTGTCAACGGCAAAAATGAGACACTTTCCTTATTGTTTGAGGTCTGTCCAACCACTTTGTGCCAGGTGGTAGAACATCTTTGTGATAATGCTGTTATTTATTGCTTGCATCATGCAAACAGTCAAGAACCACAGTCATGGTCAAACACAACCTCAAACCCCAAGTATTTATAATCTCAACTGTAAGAGTAACTCTGAAAATAGACAGATGTATCAAAGGGGAGGGAAAAGGAGATAAACAACTCACTCAGCAATGGCAACAGGGTACAACAACACCTCTGGGTTGGAGAGTGGCACAGGCGTGGTGGGGTGGGTGCCCCTCCATCCCTGCTGTGGGGGCCCAGCCCAGAATCTGCAGGGGATGGGTTTTGGAGACATCCATAAATCAGGACATCTTCCCACCCATGGCCGTGAGGAAGCGGGAGCGGAGGTGGAGGGAACGCGGAGAGAAGTTTCTGTTACTTACCCATCACGCCACAAGAGAAGAGGGTAGGTCCTTGACTCATCTTTGGAGTGTGCTGCAAACAACCAGAAAAACTATTCACTTCTCACAGACTCCACCTGGGCACCAGACACCACCCTGCCTCTAGCCTGGGCAAAGCCACACAGCCCCAGTGTGGAGGAGAGCCTTCCATGGCCCCATTCCAGCTGGGACATCAGGGCACAGACCCAGTCACCTTTCCTCAGTGAAATCAACTTTCATTAAATGCTCTGCAGAGTCCTTGTCAAGGCCTGAGCTTGCAGATCAAGGGTCCTGCAACCAGCCCTTACCTCAAGGGAAGAGCTGCACCAAGGTCCCCATCCCTGGGGCCCAAAACTCTGGAGAAACTAAAATGGGAGCTGCAATTCAGTGGTAATCCTGGATTGGGCAAGAAAGCAGCAGAAGTGGTATCTTGAACCTCATCCAAGCCCATTAAGGCCTCCCCACCTAGGTACAAAGCAGCTATTTAGCTTTTTTAAGCATATAATGTGTTTGTAAGGCAAGGCGTCCTCACCTCAGCACTTCTGGGGAGTCTGCACTCAGATTGTGCTGATTTGCACTAAAAATAGGGGGAAATGCCACTGTATGGGTAAAAAATAATCCTGGCTGCTTTTTACACTCTTTTTTTCCCAAGAATTTTCCTCTTGACAGTAAGAGACACCATCAGACTTCTAAAAATGAGCATGGATGGGTTCACATATAATAAATCAATATGTTATCCCCAGCTGCATGCCATTTCATCTACGCCTGCAAAAACACACTTTCATACTAATTGTTCCTTTATTATCCCTAAAAATATCCATATTCTGGCTTCTGAAGTGTCTATCCTGGCAACACCACCCCATCTGACTGAGGCTTTACATCATCTGAGGGAAGCACCAGCACGGCCCCCACGTCCATCTGCACTGCCATAATTGTGTTTTACCTGGCATTAGGCCACTGCACTCACACCTTCCCTCCTGCTTCATGTTCTACATGTTGCCTGCTCACACAGCTATGGAATCTCAGAATGGTTTGGGCTGGAAAGGACCTTAAAGACATCCAGTTCCACCTGGGCAGGGACACCTTCCATGTGTTCAGGTTGCTCCAAACCTGGCCTTGGACACTTCCAGGGATGGGGCAGCCACAGCTTCTCTGTGCCAGCATCTCCAGTGCATAATGAGGATAATAATAATAATAATATTAATAATGTACCAATTTATGGCACCTGAACAATCCAATAAAGGATCCCACTTCATATACAGAATTCTGGAAATACTGAGTATAGAGGGATACAGAGGCCTGAAACAACTACAGGGTGAAGATGTGGAGAAGGTAAATAAGGGTCAGTCACCTTTGGAGCATGTGCCACTTTTCTAGCAAGGACAGAAGTAAGGGTATCTCCATCTGTCAAGCCCCACCTTATGATCCATCAGCAGAATTGATCAGGAGGCAGAGGGGACAGGCAGCTGTCTCCGAGGAGCAGCCAAAGTGGAGCAAAGACGGAAGTGGGACAAGCCCCAGAGAAGGCAGGGGCTGTGCCAGTGCACATCTGTGTGCCAGCCCCAGAGACCAGACACTGTCTGCAAAGGCAGGGGGGAGAGGGATCTGATATGTGTCCCATATGGAGTATAATTACCATTTTGTAAGAATTTTGTCTTTATACCAAACTGGGAGCTGAACTGAATGAGCCCATTGGCTGTTGGCAGGTGACACTGCCCCAGTGCTCAGACATTTATTTCCTTTGGGTTTCACTTTTTGGACTTCCCCATGGAGCCAACAGAAAAACTCTTGCTTTCTCTGGAGGATCAGCCTTCTTGTGACTGTCTGCCCCAATTTAGCAGTCCAGGCAATCCAGCAATACACCCTGTGTACCCAGGACTATCCCTGCACTCCTGACCCAGCCCCAGAGCCACGGGAAGCACTCGGCAAACACACGAGGGCAAAGTTTTGTGTTACAGCTCTGCATCTCCACCACTGCCATCACACACCCCCAGCACCCAGCCCTTCTCCTAGGAGTAAAATAAATTACTCTCATCTGCCTCTCTGCAGCCAGTTTACCTCCACCTGCCCCACTCACTTCCCAGGACACAGCTGCTGTTGAATGTTCATGCTCCCTCCTTCCCACTCCCAGAGATGCTGCCTTCCCAGCAGGAGCTGACACTGCAGCAAGGATATTCTTATAATGTATCAATATCCTTCCCAAATTTCACCCTTTTAAGGCAGGATTTTCCACTGCCTCTGGCTTGCTCACCTTCTCCTCCACCGTTCACTGCCAGGGCAGCCTGCCTTCACCCCAGCACAGTGTGCTCTCAGCCTGGGGAGCCCAGCTGGACAGCTTGCCATCCTCAGCAAACTCAGGCACTTACGTTTCTTTTATGTTCAGAATGCCCATTTATGGCTCATCCTGCCAGATGCTTCCTGCTGTGTTCCTGCATGCCCTTATCTGAGGCTCTCAGTGCACCCTGCCTTTCAGTCAGGTTTCTTCTCAGACCATGCCCATCTCTCCAGGAGCACAGAGGGGAAAATGTCCACAGCCAGCCTTGCTCTGATGGCTCTCCATCACCCTGCACCTCTTCCTCATTTGCTCTGACCCTGCCTCCAGACAATGCTGCCCCTTATTTGCCCCTAGCATTGGTACAATCACCCCTCAGAGCATCCTTTAGTCTGCTGGCTGCCCCTCACTTGGTGGATTTGCACCTCTCCAGGCTCACAGCAAAATTAAGTACCACAGCACTGCCCTCCACCATCTCCCACTTAATCCTGCTTCCCCCTTGCTCATCCTCCTATTAAGGATGAGCATCTGTTCACTGTCAGTGAGGCAACTTCTCACCTGTGTTATTCACAGCATTGATTTGATTTTTTTTTGTACTGTTTATCCCATTGGGTGCTTACAGAAATCCACATATGCAAAAGCCACAGCACTCCAATCATTTACTAATCACCTGCTCCCTGGATATTAATGCAGCTTGGTAGAAATCAGCGCTACAAACCATCTAAAGATCCAGCCCTGCAGGACAGAAATTCCTTATTACAGAGCTACAGTGAAGTTCTTGGCAGTAAAACAGTTTTGAACAGATTTCACAAAGCTCACCAGCTCAGTCCTGCATGTTACAGAGTCAGCACCTTTGTTCTCCCGAGTTTTGGTTAAGATCATCACCATGGTAATGCAGTCCTGCCTCCGAGTCCATCAGGGTCCAGGCAAAGGGTGCTGGCAGCTGGGGGCTGGCAAAGCTCCTCTTTCAGTCCATGTTCCCCCAGGAAAGGCTGGGCCCTGCCGGCTCCTCGGGGGATGTGCAGGGACAGCCTCGGGGTGTGGCGAATTCCCTGCACAGAGAGAGAGAGAGAGGAACAGCTTTAGGGGACTTCCCTGGAGGGTGGATGCACTGGGCAAGCACTGCCAAAAAACCACCCTGATGGTGGCTGCTTGAGGGGTGTTTTTATCTTAGGATCTTAAACACTGTTGGTGTCCCTCTGCTCCCCATCAGCACAGAGGTGTTTCACAGGATGGGGCACTCACAGGAGCTGCTGGAAGCACACAGAGTTATTTCAGTCAAATTAGTAAAGTTTCCTCCAAATTCTCCATTTGAAAAGGGACTTGCATCCCCTATATTGAAGATACCAAGGCATTGAAAGAAGAGCTCATTAAAGCTCCAGGGTTGATCTCACAGAAACCCTTTGCCCCCTGACCATCTGGGAGCAGATGTCCAGCAGAAAAAGCTTCTCCAGCATCATTATGGCTGTGAAATCCCCTGGATGCCCCTATCCCACCCCAGTTACTCCATGGTTCCCAATCTCTGAAGAGCCCTTTAGGGAAAAAAGCAAGGCACAGAGTTGCAAGGAAGGAGAGACAGAGCCACACCATGCCTCTTGATCCTCACCTATTTCTTAGGTAGTTTTGGGTAAGAAAAGCTAAAGCTGGACAATAAGAGGCTTCCTGAAACAAAAACTGCAAGCCAGGCTCATGGAGCACTGCCCAGCCCTGACCATGAGCCCTGCCTCACCTCCTGGCATCCTCCCCAACAGACTTATTCCCTTGTAAAGCAGACAGATTGCAGCTCAAATCTGATTACTGAAATCAGCGTTTTCCCCAAATCACTCCCCTAATCCTGTTTCACTATTTTGCTGCTCTGCAATTAATGCAAACAACCAAACCCACTATTGGCACAACCCAAACAGCATAAAACACTGATCTGGTACCACCCAGACAAAGCCAATTGTGATGCACAAGGATAATAGATGAAAATATTCCACTAAGTATCAACCCTTATTCAGAACTGATATGGCTGCTCTTCCCAGCTCCTAAACCATCCTGTCCGTGTTTACTTGGATTAGAGCTTGCAGTGGTGTTAAGAGTAGCTCATTTAAAGGCCAGCTGGCTGGTAAAGAAAAATCACCTTCTATTACTTTATGAGGACAAAGTTCATCCAGAGTGCAAAGCCAAGATTGGGAATCAATACATTTTCTGAAGATTTACTGTTCTCAAGGGCACCCGGTTCAGTCTCCAGCTTTCTATGGAATATCGGTGGACTCATAATTTACAATTTACTGGTTACTTCATCATAAACCTCTGGGCAACCCAGTGACCAAATGAAAACTGTCAAATAGAAAAGCAAACACTTCAGAGTGTCAAAATGACAGATGATTTGTGAACAGGGTTAGATGGGATATTGGGAAGGAATTCTTGGCTGTGAGGGTGGGGAGGCCCTGGCACAGGGTGCCCAGAGAAGCTGTGGCTGCCCCTGGATCCCTGGAAGTGTCCAAGGCCAGGTTGGACACTGGGGCTTGGAGCAGCCTGGGATAGTGGAAGGTGTCCATGGCAGAGGGTGGAAGGAGATGGTCTTTAAGGTGCATTCCAAACCACAGCATTCTGTGATCCTGTGATTTCTGCCTCTCCCAATCTAAGCTGTCCCTGATCCTGACAGAGACAGGAGTGCTTGCTGCAGTGACAAACCCTCTGTGCTGGGAGGGCCACTGTCAGCACAAAGATCAAACAAGGGTTCAGAGCAGCATGAAAGCAGCTAAGCACAGCTCCTCATTGGCCAGGTATGATTTCTCCAGCAATAATTACCCTTCCCTAAGGTGATGGTTAATGCTGCAGCAGCAGACTCGGGCACACACCCGGGCAGGAGCAGCAGCAAGTACAGGCAGAGGCTCCCTGCCCTGGCTGGCCAGGATGCAGCACACAGCATCACACTCCCCTCTCCCTGCCCCTCTGCACCCCCTGCAATTAGCACAACCCTAATGACACCCAACACAGCAAGCTGCTGGCAAGCTGGCAGCCACCACCACCAGCCCCCAACGCCGGGGCCGAGGCACACTTGCAGGTATCAGCAACTTTAACTACTGCCTGCTTGGGTTTTGGAACCATCCCCATGGAGAAACTGCAATAAAAAAGGGAAACTTTCCACTGAAACATGATCTCTGGCTGCCCATCCTGCCTCGCAGGGCTCCTGATGCACGGCCCTGCCCTGCCCTGTCACATCCTCCCCATGCAAACAAGAGCCATGGGACTCAAACTGCAGAGCCAGGATGGACCCTATTGACGCTGAGGAGGAAACCACTGTGTATTTATAGACTGCATGCTTTCACACACACACACATGCTAATAAAAAGATACTCTGCAGGGACCATTAATTACTTTAAGAAATGTATTTCCTCATTTGCAATCAGATCAAGGAACTATCTTCATCATGATGTCAAGGTTAAGTTTAGACTCGAGCCATGGCCACTGGGATTGGCACAATCTCCTGAGCTGCATCAAGTGCCCACGAGAAGCTCTAGTGCACAGAAACCCCCAGATTTTAGCAAAGCCTGATTTCTACATGGTTCAAAAGACCAAGCAGAAGCCTCATGTGATCTTTGTAGAGGCAGAGGTGGGAAGAAGTGTTGCCCTGATTTTTGTAGTGCTCTGTGTTTCTACTTCTGTAGTAGTTCTCATGCATTTTCTATAAACACAGTCCTTGTTTTTGTAACTGGCCTAAATTGTTTTGAACTTCTAAATTATTTTTCATTCCTTTCTCCTAAGGCAGAGAAAGATGATAAACTATATCATTAACCTGTGAAATTATAGAGGTAACCTCATTACATAAGCCACGATTGTCTTAAAAAAAATATAAATGAAAAAATAAAAAAAGGCAGGCCTTTTTTCTAGTCCTGCCTAGTAGTTCCTAACCTACTACTAAAAAATCTACATGTTTCTTTCGTGTCCAACAATACAACAAAGAAGTTTCTCTCAGAGCTGCTTTCCAGACAGTATCACAGCTACGGAGTGTTGAGCTTAGAAAAAAATAAAGTGAAATGATCCAACTCTGATCCAGGGGTTTGAAAGGTAAACTCTGGGGAACAAACCTGCTCCTTGTAAGGCACAAAGCAGGGAGCACAGCCCTAGAGCTGCTCACGGGGGACAAACAGCCCTGCCCTGCAGGGAGGTCTCACACATGGCTGGTGTTACCAGAGCAGGCTCCCAGCACCACTCACAGCCGTGCCCTGCTCACCTGCTGCACTGAACTGCAGGGAAAAGAACCTCAGGATTCAGCAAACTCTCTGTCAGATGCTCTGCCATGGCTGGAGGGAGCATCTGTGACCAAGCATCACATCCCTATGCAAATTATGAAAAACCTCCTCACAGAAAAGGTTACCAAGCCCAGAGTCCCCATCCCTGGAGGGATTTGAAATCCCTGTGGATGTGGCACTTGGGGACATGGGTTAGTGGTGAGGGAACAGTTGAACTCCATGATCTCAGAGGTGCTTTCCAACCTTACCAACTCCACGATTCCATGGTCTGACCCCAGAAATCTTCTTTGTGAAGATGACTGAGGCCCAGCATCACACAGATTTCCACTTGCTGTGGGATCACCACCCTCTGCACAGAAAACATTCAACCCCTGTCCAGCCCAATAATCCAACTCCAGACACACACACACTGACATAAAACCTATTTACAGTGGGAAGGGCACACGGGAATGAGGAGCTGGAGCTGTACTTTGCATGCTGATACACCTTGCAAGCAGAGCAGTGCCAATTCTCTCAGACTCGAAATCACCTCCCCCTGCTGAATTTTTAATGCTGATCAAAATCTCCAGTGAAGAAGCCACGACCCAAGCAGGACCCCAGTCCCTACCCTTGCCCCAGCACCATTCCCTGTGCTGAGCTTGAAGGAAATGGCTGAGCAAGGAGCCACTGTGGTTCCTGGAGTTTATTCAGTGCAGGTTGGACCCACCTGTCTGAAGAACCAAACCTAATCCCTCTGGGCCAAACTCTGAGCGTGATTCTGGGGCTTCACCACCCTCCCTCTCTCACCAGTGAAACAGAAATTCCCTCCACTCTGCACATCTTGATTTGTCCATGCAGTCAGACCACTGTGGGGACCAGGCCCAGCACAGCTGGACATCCCCTCCTCCAGGGGGCTGCAAAGAATTTGGGGAAATAGCCAGAACTGGTGACTGTAATTGAAAATTGCAGGGTTTAAGGCTTTCTGCAAGCATAACAAGGCAATATTCACCCAAACTAAAAATCAAGCCTCTCTCCCCATCCTTCCACTTCTTAGAAGTGATTTGGGGCTACACTGAATCTCCTCATTGCACAGCCTGTCTCACCCTCAGGGTTTTGGACAATGCCAAGGAGTACATCTCCAATTTCTTGATTTATTTTGTTATGAATTTGGAAAAAATCCATGAAGCCTATCATTTGCATGTAGCTAAGTCTGGGTTTATTTCCTCACTCAGGCAATCATTTTCCTTCTGCAGCAGGGCTGAGTGGGCTCAGCTCTGGGCAGTTTGTTCCCCTTGCTTGAGCACTGTTCTATGTCATTAGAGAGTATTGAGTTTATTTATGGGGTGAAAACCTCCAATAAACATGAAAGATGCCATTCAGGGCCCAAGAAGAATTCTTTACACTCTGAAAATGCCCCATGGACTAGTCCTGGGTAAACAGGATCATGAGTCAGCACATGTGACTTTCAAAGGATGAAATTTCCCCGGAGGCAGCTGCTCCAGGATTGTCCCCTGGGACTCTGTCCAGAGGAAAGAGCTGCCCCAGGCTGCCCAGCCTTGGGAGGAGAAAGGCTGCAGCCCTGCCCATCTCACCCTGAGCCTGCAGTCAGCTCCTCCTGCTCCACAGGCTCTTCCCCAGCTGCTGGAAGGGCAAACACCATCCAGCAGACCATGGTTCCCTCACAGTGTTCTATCCCTGCCCAACTCCTGCCTGGCAAAGACTCGTGCTGCCCCATGCTCTCAGAGACCACCAGCCAGAGAGAAGGAATAAGGAAATGTCTTCCTCTGCCTCCTGCTTGCATCCAGACTAGGGCTAACAAGACAAAGACACACTTTCAGCACTAATTAGTAAGTAAAGGATTTGCCTGCACATAACATAGCAAAGGGGGAAGCAGTGTGTGAGGTGAGCATGGCTCCACAGGTCTGCACAGCTTCCAGAACCACATCAGCTCAGTGCCTGTCACCAACAGCTTCACACAGGAATACAGGTTCTCACCAACACAGCCCAGAACTCACCTGTCCTGCCCGTGCAGGACAGCCTGGATGGAGCTGACACCTACTATGCCAATAAATCCACAGCCAGAAGGAGCTTGAGGTCCCCCATCACAGCACCCATCCCACAAAGCCACATTAGGAAGCAAAAATGCCAGGTGCAGCCACCAGGGATGGCCACGTGTGCCCTGGCTCATGGAGCCTGAGATTAACCCTCCTACCAGGAACAACAGACACACCAGGGTCCTGCCCACAACCATAAATGAATTACTGAGCAAATAAAACTCTGTGATTTCAATCCAATCCCCTGCTCCACGTGCCTGGGTGCTGCCTCAGCCTGACACCAACATCACACAAGGCAACACATCCCCAGCACTCCAAGCCCCAAACCACACATCCCAACACCCCCAATCTCCAGGGAGAGCCTGAAGTCCGAGCTCACACCCAGACCTATGTGCTTGGGTTGAACCTCAACTGCAGGCAAGCTCTCACAAAAAAAAAAAGGGGAATAAGAGGAATTAAGGAAAATTACACACCATCTACTTGAGTAAAAGGTTTATTGCCCCCGTGCTCTTAGGGAGTAGCAGTGGCAGGGGAATGAGTCCTGAACACACCAGCAGCGGAAGGGCTGAAAGGACAGGGCAGGGGCAGAGGTGCTTTGTCTCAACATCTTTAGCTCGAAGGAAATGGTGCTGGCAGTGACTTTGCCTTTTCCTCCCTGGCAACTGAAAAGGAAAAGAAGAAAGCAAAATTAGTCATTGCAAAACAGCGACCAGCAAGAGAGAGGTGCAAGTGAGGAGCCATGGGAAGCAGCAGGGCAAGGGGGAATGGCTTCAGGCTGAAAGAGAGTAGGTTTGGATTAGATAACAGGAGAAAATTCTTCCCTGTGAGGGTGGGGAGGCCCTGGCACAGGTTACCCAGAGAAGTTGTGGCTGCCCCATCCCTGGGAGTGTGGGCCATGCAGACAGAGCCTACAGCATGATCCCAGTCCCAATGACCACAGAAATTACACATTTTCTCTGAGCAAACCTGTAATCGTTGCCTATTCCACTCATTGGGGGACTGCTTCTACCTTTGAGTAGTATTTCCAAGGAAGAGTGGAAATACTGGACACCAAGAGCTGCCTCTGGAGAAGAGCAGCTGAAGCAGCAGCAGCAGTCCAGCCTGCTGGTCCAACAAACCATCTCACCTTTCTGTGGGTTTCCCCCGCCGCCCCAGTTGTGAGATTTATTACAAGAATTTGCAGTGGTCTGTGAGACACTGTGAGTGTTGGCCACGCTCCCAAAAGCTGAGGAATTGCTGAATTGAGAATTGCTTTGGCTGCTTAATCTCAACAACTAGGGATGCTGAACAAGGCAGCAGGGTTTGGGTTTACTTTTAATTACTGCTCAGAGCATGCTGCTCTAGTAAACAGACACAAAAAACCAATTCTTGTTTCTTCCTTATATTCTTTTCCCACACACAGCCTGAGATGTCTGAGCTGGAGACAATAAATGGCCCCACCACACCACTTCTACTGACTCACTTCTCAGGCATAAACAACTTCAAATAGCACACGAACCCCTTGGAATACCTGTCTCTATGAAACAACTTCCATCTGCTTATACACACACAATAATGCTCTCAGGGTTAGAATCACTGAATGGTTTGGGTTGGAAGGGACCTTAAATCTCATCTCATTCCAAACTCCTGCTATGGGCAGGGACACCTCCCATGTGTCCAGGTTGGTCCAAGCCCCATCCAGCCTGGCCTTGGGCACTGCCAGGGATCCAGGGGCAGCCACAGCTTCTCTGGGCACCCTGTGCCAGGGCCTCACCACTCTCAGTTAGGGGNTGGGCACCCTGTGCCAGGGCCTCACCACTCTCAGGGTTTCTCAGTCAGCCCAGGCTTCCTTGCTGGCTCCAGAGGTCTCAGGGTCCCTGTGAGAAGCAAATCCTGGAGATGCAAAGCAAGTTCAGCACTGCAGCACCGACTGTAACACTGCTGCTTATCAGTGACCACCAAAACTCCACCCAGATCAAGCAGGAGCAAGATCTGGGACATCTCACTGTGCAATTGGGGAATTCTTGCCAAGAGCCACAACACCCTCACTGCTGTCAGAGCCAATTTGGATGCTGCTTGCATCTGACTAGATTTCTCTTTCTGCAAGGCTGAGATGGAGAACAGGTAGAGGCTGAGAGCCCTTATGGACATGCCTGGATTTAAAGCAGGAAAATACTGGATGTGCAGGTCAATTGCCAGTCTCTAAATTGTCTTCTACCAATTCCCCTTTATGGATAAATATCATAGGACTACAGAACCCTCACGTAAAGCCCAGCAAAATGATCACTTAGAACCTTCCAAAAATTGAAATTATCTCCCTGAACTCAGCAGACAGCATTAAAAGAATTTCAGATGCTTTCAGTGGACGGTGTCTGTGCCCACATGGGGTGACACACGTGCCTGCTGCCACCTGCACACCCTACACTGTTTGCATTAGACCAAAGTGCTTTGGCTCTTGGGCAGGCTCTGGGGGTTCATTCCTCAGCTGAGAAATGGCTTTCAAAGAACTCCTGAAAGACGAACCTGGAGCCTTTATTAATCCTCCTAGCGACCAAAATGCTCTTCTCCCTGCTGTTTGTCCATCCGTTGCCATCAACACCAGCAAGGGGAAGGCACAGTGGAGGGAGGGAGGGAGAATAGGAGCTCTCTGGGGCCAGGAAACCTTTGCCCACACTGCCACCTCTGTGTCTCCATGAATTTCCGAGCCCTGCATCTTCCATAAATCTCCTTAAGGAACGAGCAGCCAAACATCTGTGAGTTGTCTGAATCAGTGTGAATTTGGCAGACTGAACAGCAAACTCGCATCGCCCCGCAGCCTTCGCGTTCCTTGTTTGCCTCGGGTTCATTAAATACACAACAATCTGTTACCAGAAGACGGCTCCTACGTGCAGGGGCTGCCAAGGAGCTGGGTTTGAGAGCTCTGGTGGAGAGATGGGGAATGTGTGAGGAGCAGAGGGGGGCTCTCCCTGGTGCAGAAGGGTAAGGGCAGGACAGGCTGTACCCACCCTGCCTCACCCACCGCGTGGCAAAGGTTATCTCGGATGTCAGAGCCATCCTGGTGCAGACAAAGCTGGTGGTGATTTTGGGAAGCTTCAAGGGGAGCAGAGCAGAGTGTGGGACAAGCAGAGCAGAGTGTGGGACAATGCCTACACCAGCCAAGGATGTTATCCTGCAGCACCATCCTGCATTCAGATGGAGAAACCAGGCTCTGCCCTGGGCACAGGGCATCCCTGATGCCAGGGAAACTGGGGGGGGTTCCCACTGCTGCTGGGCAGCACGAGGCCCCGGCATGCAGTGAAGGCACTGCCAACACCCAGCCTCAGGCAGGCTGGGCTGATGCTGTGAAGGGGAACAGCTCTGGAGGCTTCGCCTTCCCTCAAAGGAAGTCTTTTGCTACGAGGGAAAAGTCAAAGCAAACACCCACTCACCGTGTTTACCCATCTAAATCAAAGCCAAAGCAGCTCTGAAACGTGCCCGACAGCATTTCCACGGAGTCATTCATGGAGAGCTTGGACTTGGCTTTTAGCTGGTGTTTTTAATATCGCAGGGAGACGCTTGCAGGGCTGGAATAATACGGAATCTGTTGCTGTAACACACTGTCGGCTCCTGCGAGGTGTCAGCAGCACGTAGAGCCCAAACCTTCCGCAGGTTTGGCTCCAGCAGGGGATCCCTGAGGGCCAGAACTGAGATGCTTCCCATGGGGAACAGCACCAGCAAGCCCGAGGTACCACTGCCCCAAAGCAAGGTACCCCACCAGGGGATTGCCCAGCTGGAGAAGTGATGCCCACAGAGGACAATTTTCCCAGACTTGGGATGCTTTGTCCCCTGGAGATGCTCCTGATTCCCATGGAGCAAGGCAGGATGAGCTCCTCTGTAGCTTAGCAGCCACAAAAGCCCAGATTTTGCAGCCTGTCTCGGAGGTGAGGAAAATTTTTAAAAAGTGAGTGGAAATGCAAACAGCCTCTGGCTTTATTTGGGCTGGCAGGAGCACAGTCCTGCCCTGCGTTCCTTGAGCTCATTTATGACAGCGTGAACATGCAGGAGTAAAGGGGGGGAAAAAATTTAAAATCTGCATTTTCCACCCCAGAGGTCTCCATCTCTGGCAAGCCTCCATATATCCCTCTTTCTCTCATGCCACAGGTGAAAATGAGGAGAGAAACGGATTCCCGCCCAGCTGGAGAAGTGATGGCCCAAGGGACAGAGGGAGTGAAGCACAAAGCCCACTCCTGAAATGGCATCCCGAGGAGAACTGACCTAAATGCTGCATCCCATCCCAGCTCCAAAGCTGCCAGGAAGGGAACCACGCCAGGTATTTTGTCAGAGAACAAACATGAATGATTGCCCAGGACAAATAGGGCAGCAAAAACGTCCACCTTCATCACATGGAAAAAACATGTATCAACTTGCAACCCTGATGAGCAAAGGGTTTAATGAATCCTGGAATCTGTAAACCTTTATGAAGTCCCTAAAATAATGCCAACACCTTAAATGAATGAGACTGCGAGTTAAACATCAGGTTCCGTCAGAAAACAAGATACAGGGGGTTTTATAGATATTAAGGACAACAAGAAGTCCCATTGACAACAACAGAAAGAATGGTGGAAACATTAGCCAGGATGCAGAAAAGGAAGAAATAGACAATATAAACATTACTGTCCTAAGCAGAAGAGAAAACGACACAGTCACATTTGTCAGGAGTAACCTGGGGTGATATTAAACAGTAGGCACTAAATATAGATCCTTCTTAAATAACAGCTCCAAATAAATTTACACCTTCAATTTTATAGGATCATGCCAAAAAGTCTTCTGAGCCACCACCACCGTCGGTCCCTGGGGACAGGCACAAGCCAGCCTGGAAAATGTGGTGGCTGAGACCTGGAGCCCAGCAAGGCTCTGGTTTCAGTGCAAGGTCAGGGAGTCAGGAATCACAATTACAACACCAAGGAAAGAGCTCTCCCCTCACCTGAACTCTTTGTGCAGGTGAAAGGGAACGCTGGTATAACACAGCTCATTAAAGTGCACAGAAGGGGACGACAGCTACTGCGAACACTTCACTGGCACATCTCAAACAGACCTGCAAGCAGCTGGTGACACTGGCTGCAACAGAAACTACACTGCCACCCTATGCCATGCAATATTTCTGGGAAGGAAACAGGAAAACCAGAGCTGTGTAAGTGACACGAGACCAGCAAAGTGCTAAATACAGAGAGCTTGATAATACAGAACAGCACAGCTGGTTACAGAGATGTTAAGATACACCCTAAAAACCTGAATTGCTTAAAAGCCACTCACCTCAAAGGCAGGGGCACGTCCCCAGGCTCCTGCAGGGTGCAGCAGATCACTCAGGCATGCAGGGATATGTCCACAGGCTGGATAAATTTGGGGTCTCCAGGAGGAGAAGGGATGGCACAGCCTCTGTGCTCTGCACTCCACGACCTCTGCAGGCACCTGGAGCCTCCTCCCACCTCTGACCAAGGTCTGGAAGGGACTCCAGGAGTAACTGGGGGGCTTCAAGACAGAGGTACAGTGCAAGACTGGGGGAATGTGGAGTGATGGCTGCTGAGGATGACCTGGCTGCCTCAGAGAGGGCAGGAGTGGCTGAGCAGGTCCCTCAAAGAGAGCAGACCAGCAGTGGGACACCTCCCAGCATGAAGAGAAGCTGGACGTACACAGATCCAGAGCAAGGGCAAAGTACAATTTTTTTCCTGAACAACACAGACAATAATCATTGCAATAAACTCCAGCACCACAAATGACTGTGGGGGCTCTCAGCCAGTGCTACAGCTTTATCTCTGCACTGGGGGCCTTTCTGGAAGACACTGAATCATGGAATCATTAGGTTGGAAAAGACCTTTAAGATCATCGAGTCCATGCTCCAGCAAGAATTAACTCAGAAAATTACTAAAAATGGTGATACACAGAGCAGTGCCAGGAGCAGGGCTCTCCTGGCTCACTGCCCTACACCCCGAGTGAGCTGTTGCACCCCGTGCCCAGCAGCTCCCATGTCCCAGGGTGGGCTGTGCAGGGACCAGGAGGGTGGAGTGACAGAGCAGCTCCTCCACAGGCTGGCCTGACTCTTGTCCAGCTCCTCTTGAAGCTGCCACTTTTGTGGGGTGTCCTGGGGGTCACAGGACAGGCACAGGGAGGGCATCAACAGCACAACCATCACAGTGCAGAGCTGGGACTCTTTCTTTAAAATAAGTTTCAAATACCTACATCTGAAACCTCCATGGGAAAAGTAATTTCTACCAACAACACAAACCACGCGTGACCGAAAATGTGGGTGAGAGTTTCTAAATGAAACATTCACATTTTGGCAATGCACATCTTCATTAACCACGATGTTTTCGCTCTGAGAAGTACCATCCATTGCACTGCATTTCATTTATAACACAGCTGATAGTCCAATAATCACAGAATGGCCTGGATTAGAAGGAACCTTAAAGAGCATCTTATTCTATGCCCTGCCATGAGCAGGGACACTTTCCACTATCCCAAATTGCTCCAAGCCCTGTCCAGCCTGGCCTTGGACACTTCCAGGGATGGGTCAGCCACAGCTTTTCTGGGCAGCCTGTTTTTCTGAGTTAACAGAGAGGCTACAAAACCTAAAATGGATATTTTTAATGCTTTCTGTATCTTTATAATCATAATGGCCCTTCAGCTTTGGTACACAATTGTAGCTTTTGGCACCTAGTTCATGGTATTAAAACTTGTCCTTTCAAAAATATTATACAATATTCATTTGTACCAGCTGGGACCAAAAAAACCCCAAAGCACATGGTAACAAGGATCATAATATATACACTTGAAGTAAATTCACAGCATTGACAACTATTGCCCAGCACAACACAAGGCTGTTCTGAGTAAGGCTAAGACAAGCACAGAAACACAAAAATCACAGTTATTGTGACTTTCCCACATCATTTCAAATAAGAAATGGCCAGCTCCACCTGGCCTAACTGCACTGCCAGGCTGTCCTAACCAGAGAAGACCTGCATTAAATCCCTTTCCTTATAATTAACATTTCCCAGTGGTGCAGAATAGTGCTGATGGCACTTGTACAACTGGGGCAGAGGAGCACGAAGGCTTATCTGGGGTCACTGCAAGAGTCATAACAGGGTAAAGGACAAAAAAAAATATCTTAAATGCAAATAAGTGACACACTTTAACTCATCCCTGGCTTTAGGAGCAGGATGAGGGGTGAGTCTCTTGACCCCCTGTCCAGACCAGCTGCTGAGACCAAAGCCAGTCACTGATGCAGCTCTGCAGCCACATCCTTCTGCACCACCACCCCCCCAAGCCCTGCTTCTCCTCAGCCATCCTGGCCCTTCCTTTCAGGGGCTGGTTCTGAGCAGTGAGAGGGAGAGCAGGTTTTCCAGCTGCCGGATCAAAGCTTGCCAGATCCCATTTTTTACAAACCCTGGGAGATGTTATGGATTTGTAAGCACAAAACGGCCGCAAAGTCAAACTCCTCTTTCACCACGGTCCCACACCTACCGCACAGCCAGCCCTGAGCCCTGGCTGCTGAAAGCAAAAGCTATGGCCAGGAGCCACAAATGCAGGCAATGATGTAGCCCAAGGGATGCTTCAAATGGACTACAGAGGAGTGACACCAATGATGCTGCTATATTTAATCCTCTAAAAGCAAAAACCATGACCAAGTCTCCCTTGGGTACACTTTTGGGGGGGGAGGTACAGAAACTCAATGCACCAGAACAGATTTTTTTGCACTCACTCAACCAGTTCTTAAAATATTACTCAAATGAAGTGATTACTGAGCCAAACTCGCCTGGTACTTCCCACCCATCCATGCAGGGACCCACAGCCTGCAGTGCTGGGAGCAGCCACACTTCACACAGGGTTTGGTGCTGCTCCTTCAGGTCAGTCTAATGCAGTTTACTCCTCCCTGCATTTCAAAGAAACCTCTAACATATCAAATCTTATTTATCTTACATAGCATGTGTCAGAGGCATAAGATGCAGTATCACACATATCCAACGCCACAGGCTACAAAACTCATGGATAAACCACCTGAAGACAGGAGAAATTATGGCAAGAAATTAACTGCACCCCCAAGCTTCTTAATTTTCAATCCCCACCTCACCTGTTGCTGACTAAAGACCCCACACATCCACAGCCTGTACTGAGATGCACCATCCCAGCAAGGTTTCAGAAACAGGCTCTTGCTTGGGAATTTTTGCCTCTTTAAAGGTAGCCAACTCAGAAAAGTTTGGAAAAACAAAACTGTCTGTGGATCTGCTCTCTCCAGCTCCCTGTAGCAGAGCCACGTTCTGCATTGCTGCTCTACAGAAATAGCTGGGTCGCGGGCAGCCAGGCTGCAACTGCGCACTGTGACCTTGGAGAAAGTCCTTTTTCACAATTACAACACGGCCACTGCTCGTGGGGAGACTCGTGGGCAGAACCAGAGCTCCAGGGCTCGGGTCTGCCAGTGTCCTGACGGCTTCCAAGGAATTTACAGAAGGTCTCATCCCTAAAGAAAGTGATGGCACTCATCCTGTGACATGCTGGGGATCGGGGACAGGGGTGTCCCAGGGGGGAGCAGCCCATAGGTTTCATGACCCGGCAGGCTGGCAGGCACAGAGGAGCAGCATGGTGGAAAATTCCCTCCTCTTCGCCCCATCAGTTTATATTTAGCTCTCTGAGGAGCAGACGTGCTGGAGGAGCTGTTGTTTTGGTGATATTTTTGCCCAGCCCTGCAGGGACCCCTGCAATGGGAGCTGTGGCTCCCACTGCCCGCTCCACCACCGCACCGGGCACGTCAGACCCACAGCAGTCACAGCCCTCTGCTGCTCAGCAAACCTGCTTTTTTTTTCTAGTTCTGTTTCCCCGAGTCAGCAGGCTTGCTTCCTCTTCCTCCTCCTCCCCGTTTTGGGAGAGAAAGGAGCAGAAAACGTCAGCCAAGAAGAGAGCTTGCTTGAGGAGCTGCAGAGGAGCAACCTCCCAGCTGCCCTGGTTTCCCACAGCCATGGGAATAAAACTTGTCTTTCTGAAGGTATTTTCACTCTAGGAGAGAGTTTTGGTGAGTGCAGACCTGACATGAAGGCTCTGCTTGCCCTCTCCCTCCCCTGGGATGTGGGAAGGAGACTCGACCCCGCCAGGCTGAGCTCTCCAAACTGCTATGAGCATCTCTGGCACCTCGCCCCATCCCGGCCCGTTGGTCCAAAGTCTGCCCTGCCACACATTAATGTTCATTAGGACCATTTCCCAGCAACATCATTTGACAAACCACGTGACATGGGAGGGGGAAGGGAACAAAACCAAAATCACCTTTTTGGCTTGGGGTGTCCCCTTTTCCATCTGAGATTTTTCAAGGCAAGTGCAAATCGCCTCCACCCTGACAAAGAAAAAACTCTACGCAACATTGTAAGAAAGAAAGAAAAAAAGGAAGAAGAGTCTCAAACCACGCAGCTGCCATTTGAGAAATCAGGAATCAAGCAGCAATAATAAACAGACAAGTGGGATAAAGCTCACTCCCCTCCCCACCCATCAGGACACAGCCCAGGGTGTCAGTTCTGCACACAAATACAGGTGTTTTGGCAAAAAGTTGTATATCTTGTTCTGCCTATACTTTTGCTGAAAGTGAAGCAAGCCTTTGTTACTACAAAAAAAAATTATTGCATATAATTAACCAAAGTAGATTTGGGGATTTATATTGGTATCTGTTTGCCTATTTGCATGCGTGCATATTTATACACATGTATTTATTTATGCAGGTATCCATAGCTGAAAATTAACCTACATTGGTGCTGGCTCTGTCCCACAGTCTGCTTGATCTCCATACACAAAAATCTGGATCTCACTCACACAAATCAATTATCTACTGAACTGATTTGCACAGATTTC
The DNA here is from genome assembly GCA_013400955.1 of Drymodes brunneopygia. Classification (NCBI taxonomy): domain Eukaryota; kingdom Metazoa; phylum Chordata; class Aves; order Passeriformes; family Petroicidae; genus Drymodes; species Drymodes brunneopygia. The sequence goes on along the minus strand of VZTZ01029895.1, from coordinate 426,598 downwards.
CTATGCAAAGTTTTGCATTCACAGCAAAAGGCCATCTGCTTTCTATAACCACTGTGGTTCCTGGACACCTCGGCCCTGTGCAGGGCTGGAAGTCGCAGAAGTTTCCCTCCCTGCTCTGGGCTGAAGGTGGAAGTGAGAAAGTCTGGAGCCAGGGATTCAGCAGCAAAACCTCCAGCACGCGTGGCCGTGCTCCACGTGGCCGTGCTTGGCAGGGTGTCCTTCCCTCCTCTGAAGTGGAGAGAAGGAAGAATTTCCATGGCAGGTTGTTCAGGCTGGGTTTTTTTCCCCCACTTTTAAAAGAAGGAAGAATTTCCACAGCAGGTTGTTTGGGCTGGGTTTTTTCCTCCACTTTTGAAAAGCCAGCAGGCTGAGTGCTTCTCCCGACCAAGTGCCTCCAGCCCTAATCCTGCCCCCCCTGAGCTGGGTATGACACACCCACCACTAGAAGCATCCCCAGGCTCCAAAGGACTTTGGAAAATGAAGAAATAAATCAGAAACTCACTTCAAACCCACACCGAGCCACGACAGGTAAGGACAGAGCAAACTGCTCTGAAAGTCAGGTTTTTTACTATCACTCTAATTAATCTGTTTCATGACCCACCCCAAATATTTTCTCTAGAAACATTATCTGCACCGTTTTGGGGTTTCTTTATTTCTTTTTCCAGCCCTCAGCCAAGCCCTGGTAAATATTTCTGCCCACGACAGAAGCAGGCCAAACGAATCTGGGCTTTGTGATGGCAGCAGCATCTCCTGTGCTGGGAGATACCCAACACTGGGCAGAGATGCTCACAGCCCTCAGTGTTTTCACTGGATTATCGCAAAATACTGCTACCTCTGCAATTTGCAAGTAGTTTTTAATCTGTCAAAATACACTTTTTAGTACTGCTTGAGGATTCAAAAGGAAAATATGCACATCTGGTTTCAATCGCCAACTGAAGTTTCGTCTATCAGCCTATTTCATAACAAATTACGCTTACTTTTCACTCCAGAGGATTTCCTAAGGAGGGGATGAGCTGCCAAGGTACACCAGCGTCTGTGGAGACCGCACGGCACCGGGAGGCAGCGGCACAACTCAGTGACAGGCATTGTGCTGTTGCAAACTCCCTCTGTGTCAAGTAAATTAAAATTATTGAGGAAAAGCCCCTTACCCGTGAGATCTCAGTGTACAGCTGTACACGAAACCTTCACGTACCTTAGAACCTGATCAACCTGACGTCACTGAATGGAGAAACGAGACTTACAGGCTTTCTAGGACAGCCCCCACTGCCAGGGCACTTCACACAGCAAGGAGCTGCTGTGTCCCATCGCAGCAGCTGGAGACCCCCCCGGGGACCGGCCTGTCCTCCCTCTCCTGCTGCCCTGAGCTGCCTCACACGTGCCAGGAGTGAAATCCGAGGCACGGCACGGTGGGAAGTGTGCGCTGGCCCTGGGTGAGCTGGAGAGCATCTCTGCGGGGATGCTCAGCCACGGCTCCCCCGAGCTGCAGCCCCGGGTGAGACCCCGAACCCGGGGAGCTCTGCACCGAGCCCGACGGCACCCGAGTTTCAGCCTCCCTGAGCACCACTCTCGGCCCGGAGAAAGGAAAGCACGTGTTGATCCTTTCGCAGGAAATAATTCCAGTGGCAAAGGCAGAGGACTCGGAGCGGGTGAGGACCGCTCGCAGCCCGCTCGCCAAACTCCGGAGAGCCGCCCATCCCCGCACGTCGGGCTCAGCATCCCGCACGCCCCCGCCGCTCCGGACACGCACCTGCGGAGCGCCCGCCCCGGGGAGCCGCGCACCGGAGCGCTCGCTGCGAGGGGAGGGCGGGGAGACCCCCGGCTGCCACCCGGAACGGGCATCCCCGAGGTCAAACATCGCCAGAAAGAGCGTGTGTGTGCTGGGAAAACTCCAAAAATAATAAAAAAAGGGGGATTCGGGCAGCGATGAGGCGCTGCCCGACGGGAGCCGCGGGCTGGTGCAGGCAGCGCTGNTCTCACCGCTCCCCGCTCCCTCCGGCCGCCCGGGCGGCTCCTCCGCGGTGCGGGGTGAGACCCGACGGCACAAAGGCGGACATCCCCAGCCCGCTCCGCGGGGATGCGGTGGCGGCGGGGGGTACCACCCTCCTACCCCATCCCCTCTGTGTCGCCCCGTCCCCGGGCAGGGCGCACCGACGCCCTTTGTCCGCTGCCCCCTGGCAGCCCCCGGGGCGGCACGGCCCCGCTGCGCTCCGGGCATCNGCATGGGGCTCCGCGGCCCGTTCGGAGGCCGAGAGTGACTCCTGGTGGCACGGCCGGCCCGGGAGGAGCCGAAGAACCGGACTCCATCAGCACTCATTGAAGGTTCCCCGCAAGAAGAACTAGCGCCCCAAGTTTTGGCACATCACAGGTGGACACCGTGCGCCGCTGCACCTACCGGTGGATAAAAATCCCATTCCTTATCTTCTCTCCATTTCTCACAGAATTATTGACTGGGTTGGGCTGGAAAGGGCCTTTAAAGATCATGTACTTCCACACCCCTGCCATGGGCAGGGACACCTTCCACTAAACCAGGGTGCTCCAAGCCCTGTCCAACCTGGCCTTGGACACTTCCAGGGATTCAGGGGCAGCCACAGCTTCTCTGGGCACCCTGTGCCAGGGCCTGCCCACCTCCCAGGGAACAATTCCTTCCCAATATCCCATCTAACCCTGCCCTCTGGCAGTTTGAAGCCGTGCCCCCTTGTCCTGTCAGTCCAGTCCCTTGTCCCAAGTCCCTCTCCAGTTCCCTTGAAGCCGGTTTACGAAGGGTCCTGTGCAGTACTGAGAGGCACATCTGCTTGGCTTCACGTGAGAATGGCCTTTATTAGCAGCACTGAGCTCTACCAGTGACATTTTCCATCCACCCAGGCTGCTCCGTGCACAGCACGAGGGCTCCTTCCGAGAGCGAGCGTAACGAGCGAACAAGGAAACTACATGACAGCTAAAAGGAAGATTTAGGGCTCATTACAAAACAGAGCCTAAACATTAATCTTAAACATATGCGAGCAGACAACGCAGATGTCATCAGGAATGAATCTGGGGCTGAATTTCATCCACCCGGCTGGATGGCCGGGCACGGTGCTGGGGATGGCGTGTAGGGACAAGAAAAGGACAAGTAAGGGACAAGTAAGGGCATGAATGGCAAGGGAAGCTGTAGCTGTGAACTCAGCAGTGCTGCACAGCCCAGGACAACAAATTACTGTCGAGGAAGACTTAACAGTTAGTATTTAATGCAGTGAAGAAGTAAGAGGGAAGCAAGCAGAAGCAGCGGGTGGATATTCAGCAAGGGAGCAGCTCCCACCAACGCAGTGAGGGCTGATCTCAACAAAAGTGGCTCCATGCTTAGTACACATAAAATTAAGCAGGAGTGGCCAGTCTGAGTGGGTGACAAACAGGGAGAAAGGTTTGATGATGTGAAGGGGCTTTTGCATCATGTTCCTCCATCCCACTCAGTATTTGCTTTTCTTATCACGTGTTGAGACTGGTAGCAATAAAACACTTGCTAACTCCTTTTCCAGAACTTCAGGAATCAAGTCTGAAAATGTTTTTTTATGGTTTCCCAGTGGAATATTTCAGCAATAAAGCTCAGAGCATAATTGAATCCATTCCCGTGGCAGCTTTGGGCTCCAAGACTCAAGCAGAAAGTTGTTTTCTGTCTGCTTCTGCAGCTTGCTCCAAACCCAGCATTTTCTGCCTCTCATCCTCTGTGCTTCCCAACAGATGAGCTGGCTGTGGAGAATTCCCAGCACGTGTGAAAGCCTGTTGCTGAAGCACAAACCTGTTTTTCCACAGGCAGTATTTTCAGTCATGTTGTTTAAATAACTGGCTGCCCATAGGTCCTTGTTCTGGACAGTGCTTTTCCCCTTTGTCAGAAGGGGGAAAAAACAGAAATAACTTTCAAGCTTTAAAGAACTGGCCAAGGGAGTTTACTCCTCATGGACAGAAAATTCGTTCTGTTCATTTGTGAGCTGATTTAATTTGTATTTTTGTCTCGGATATCTTTGCCACACACTGACTAGGAGCCTTCCTGATGGGGATGGAAACTGTGAACAGGAAAAAAATCTGATGATCCCCACGGTCCCTCTGAAGTGATTCTGGGGTCCAAGTCATTAAGACATGTCGATGTAGCAGTGCTAAGCCCTGTGGATAGACAGCATTTCCTTCACTTCCAGTACACAGGATCTGGCTGCAGTTACAGCCTTCTTTCCATGTAGCCTTTCCAACGCTTCGCTGGCTGCTCCAGTTTGTTGTTATTCCAGTCATATGCACCAATAATTTCAGAAGTGTCCCCTTCACAATGACCTACAACTCTGCATTGTCCTTCTGAGCACCTGAGCCATCTCAGTTATTTGTGGGTTTATCCTTCTGCCTCTCCTGCCAGGCAAGGAATGGGTAAGGGAGTTGCCCAGGGCCAGAGTGTCCCAGCCACAGGGTGATGTCCCAGTCACAGGATGATGTCCCAGTCATGGGCTGATGCCCCAGTCACCCAGCTGTGCTGGGTACCACACACTCACAGGGACATCTTGGCTCCACCAAGGATCTTCCAGGGCCAAAAAATGGACACGAGCTTCAGAAGCCACCCTCCAGTTTCAGGAGAAATTCTCAAATCCACAAAGTCTTAATAACAGCAAGCAAAGGTATTTTAAACAAATATTTCATGCCCAGGGAAGGAGCATGTCTCTGTAATATGATCAATATGCTCTGGGTCAGAAAGTACCTGAATCACAGATGCCCTAAACAGGTGAAGCATTGCTCTGCAGAGGGTTGAGATGAGTTTAGTTCTGACTGTGTTTGGCATACGATGGGATTTCCACTGAACTTAAAAATCCCTTTTTTGTGTCACAGACCATTTGCTGCACACATGCAACAGCTTTGTGTTTACTGCCTCCCTCCCTGCCTTGGCAGAGGGCGTGACACCTGATCTGGGTGCCCCAGACTGGGAGCAATGGAAACATTGATGGGTAAAATAAATAGGCCATGAAATACATATGGGAGCCTGTCTCTTGCCTGAATGTGCTTATTGCTTTGTCAGCCACCTATGGGTCTGAATTGGCTTGAGATAAGCCCTGAGTTATTTGTCCAGCATCCACAAAGCCTGAGGCAGCTGCAGACATGCCCCAAAGCATCACTCTACCTTGGATAAGGGCTAGGGCAGCAGCCAGAGAGGTTAATTATGCTGAAAATTGGGGTGAAAGATCCTTCTGCTCGAATTTCACTTCTCAACCCTATCAACAGCTGAAATTTCTCAGTATATGCACACTCTCCCCACCTCTGCTTGACACATGACACTGTCCATGCATACCTGGCTGCTGCAGTGACTGTGCTGAGGTTCATGTCTGTTCCCTCACTGGGCTCTGTGAGCTCTGCTCCTCCAGCACGGGCTCATGCACTTGTGATTACCCAGAATTTATGTGTTACCTGGCAGCAGCTGGTTTGCCTGACAGCACTCAGTTTAATTTCCAGAACGCAGAAATGGGCTCACTTCGAGCTACACTGTTACCTAACAAATGGAAATCAAGCCGCAGGTTGGCTTTTCCCTTTATTTGTGTTAAACAAAACACGGCAGCGTTCCTTTTCCTCCTTTGTCTGGAGGCTATAACACCTCATCCCCTTTCACTGAAAGCCCTTGGTAGCCATTAATTGCTCCTCAATTTAGCTGCTACCACAAGGGTTAGGTCATGCTCAACCTACTTGCAGCCAAGGCATGGGATAGAGCCGTGCACCACCCATTTGAGCAGGTAACGCTGTGCAGGGCAGCCTCTCCCCCTCTTCTCATCCCAGAAAGGGCAGCAAGCAAGAGGAATTCAAAGGCAGATCTCCTTACGGCTTTGCAGAGCTCTGGCTCAATTATTTTCTTTGTGCTCTCCACGTATTTTACAGGAGATGATTCGATATGTTAAAATGCTTGGAGGGCCTATAAAATAAAGCAGTTACTGTTACAGCAAGCCATGTTCTCCACCTCTCGGCATGCCAAGATCAGGAAAGCAATCCCAGTGCCAAAACACTGAAAATTTTACTGTATGTTGCTAAATACCACACTTAAAAGATTTTGTCTGGTATGAAATAACATAAAATTTGGCAATGCTATACCAGGCACCCTGGATCACAGTGGAACAGACACAGCAGAGTATATGGACAGGCAGATTTTCCTCACAATGGCCACAGTGCTGCCAGTGCATTCCTGGAATGTGGAAATACATGGAAGCCACTGTCAGCAATGAAGAGAAGCATGCTGTGCCTAATGTACCAGAAAAGCTATTCAAGAACTCATCCTTACATAAAAATAACTCCAAAGAGGCTGTGTCAGCTCAGCTTTGCAGCCTCACAGGTATCTGTTTGCTGTGCCCTGCACACCTGGCCTCACCCTGCACTCCTGGGTACCAACCCAGTCATTCTAAGTGAGAGATTTCAGTTCATCCCCTTGTTGGCTCATTCATTTGACTCTTTGGGCTCACAGATTTCAGCAGAACTGAAATAATTTCAATGCAGATGATATGAGGGGATGTTGTTTGCTCTCCAGAGAATCACACCTGAGACCTGGGTGGTGGGACATGCACTTCTTCACCCAGGTATAATGAGCTCTACTGTAAACAGCAACTGCAGGTTTAAAACCACAAATATCTGAAAGTTTCTTTTTAACATTAGTTGGAAAAGTACAAATTAAAAAAACAACACCCCGATTCTCCTTTGTTATAGGTGTTAAATACCCCAAATCCTATGACAACATCAGGGCAGCTGGCTACTCCCAGATTTCAGAAATGGTGTTGCAACGCTGGGTTTTAATTCAAGAAGGTGAGTCCATAATGCAAAGTTATTTCAGCTTGATGCTCTCAACAATGATTTGCAGGAATATTCTCCTGATGGGACAGAAAGCCTGCAATCACATGCTGGGTCACTGCTGGCCCTGTCTGGAAAAGCAGCTGCCATAATTCTGTTGGTGTTTCTGATGTAACCCAACAGCTCTTAAAAAAAAATAATAAAATTGTAGCTCCCAGAAATTCTTCATGTTACACCACAAAATTACCCTGAGCTTCAAGAACTGAATATTAATTCCATATCTTCTAAGCTTTCAAAAAAGAAAAGTCAACCTTTAAAAAACAGTCTATGGACAGCACTGCAGGCCAGGTTGGGGAGGGTTTGGGGTAACTTCGTCTAGTGGAAGGTGTTCCTGCCCATGGCAGGGGGTTGGAATGAGATGGTCTTTGAAGTCCACTTCAACCCAAATCATTTTGGGATCCTCTGACCATTCCTGCCCCTTAAGGACCATCAAATGAACATGGCCCTCCTGTAGATAACAAGCTGGTCACCAAAAGGGAAGTCATGGAGTAAGGAAACATTAACCTTCCCTCTGAATTTTCTGTATTCATTCAGCTGTGCCACGATTTTCATGTCTGGTATTTCTCATTTTTTTAACTCCCATAAAAATGATTATAGGAGTACTTATTTCAAGAAAGTACTGCTGTGCTGAAAGGGCAAAGGCTTTTTGTCTTGAGAACCCATTTACCTCACACTCTAGCAGAGTCCCATGAGTAGGAACTCTCCTAGAACAGACATCTCAAATCAATAATTATTTCATTAATATCACTTGTTCACCTCCCTCAGATATTTCATCCTGACAGTTCAGTTCTGTGATAAGCCCCATAAAACTCCAGTGTAAAATGCTCCAAGCTCTTTCAGTAGCACAAACCCTGCAATGAGTTCAGTGGCCTCTCCCAGTAAATGCCTCAAGAGAGAACCCCCAAATACAGTTTTCTTGGCAATAGGAGGCATTGGGAGCCAAGTTTGAGCTGTGCCGAGCACAGATGTTGGTGGAGGTACTTTCTTTGGGCTTAGGCACTAAAAGCCACCCTCAGTCTTCCAGGAATAAAAGGTCAGTCCTGAGAGAATTTCATCTTTCAGCATGCTGTCAATGAACCAGGGAACACAAACCCTTTCTGTTCTGCCCACGATCTATGCAAAACCACTCCAGGAAAGTTTGCCAGCTCCACAGCATCACCCAGCCCAAGTTCAGTCCTGCAGGAACAGCCTGTGGGCTCAGCCACCTCTGGGATCCATGGAAGATGTTACTTTTACTACCCACAAACCTCATATTTGACAGTGAAATCACAGACAGAGCTTCAGATAGCAAAACAATAGGAGTAAAACGTGTTTCAAATGCTCCATTTATTCTCCTGCAGCTGAAACCAAGAGTCACACAACTGTGTAGGCCATGAAAATTCCAGCCTTCAGGAACCATCATGGAGCACTCCCCAGATTTCCAGCAAAGACCTGCTCCTCCTACATCACTGTTTATTCCTCTGCCTCTTTTTCTAACAGTTTTTTCACTGAAATGCATCAACATTTAGAGATCACACCATCAAGAACCTCCTGCCAACATGAACTGCCCCAAATCAGGGACAGTGTTTGACAAGTAATTTCCAAATCCTTTTAGCCATAAAAAACCCCACTGCCTAAGTCAGTATTTGAGCAGCTACCTAGACTCCATTATCCAGAAAATACCAGGTTTCCAACAGAGCAGATTTTAAACAGTAAGCCTTTGGTTACTGTTGCCTTAAAATAAAGCTCCTAAAACACGTTTTACGAGCATTTTTCTGCTCTCCAGTGACACCCAGAAGTGCTTGGGACTGAAGGAATATGCAAACTGCAGATCAGATGCAGAAATCCTTATTTTCAGGCAATTTTAAGAAGCTTATTTTTTAGCTTTACAAATTGCATAAAAATACTACCCAGAGAACAAAAACTAATGATAATCAAATCTGTGAAGAGCAGAAAACAATCCTTGCCATGAACCTTGCATATCTTATGAAGTGGGAGTCTATGGTTAAATTCCAACTAATTGATTAAAAGAAAATCCATGACAGCCCTGATTTTATTTTCATTCCATGCTTAAATACACATCATGCCTTCATTAGCAAAAATTACAGATGGGAATAAAACAGATGCCCAAAACACATCCTGCCAGAGTCCCTGACAATTAAAATTTCCTTGTATTAACTCTACCTGATGCCAAAAATGTCATAGGCTTTTTACTGAGGCTGTTAGCAGCAGTGTACTTTGAATCCTTTGTACTACCAGGCTAAAAAAAATCCGCTCTTTGGATTCCCAGTTACATTTCCTAGCATTCCAGCTGGCTGCTGGGCAGAGGCAGAACACAGAACTACAACAGTTACCCAAAGGGTAACAATCCCTTGGTTTTGGCACTCAGATTAGAACCCAAGTCTGACCAAATATGCAAAGAATAATTCTGGGATTAAATTTTTTCAGCCCTGCTGATAAACCATTCTCCCAATTGAAAATATTTCATTTTGCAAAAAGATGCAGCAGTAGGATTCCTGCCTTGGAGAGATCAACAGATGGATCACAGAGGGAGGACTCACCACTGTGCAAAGAATGCCTTGATTCCTATCCTGGGAAAGGACTGGAAGTATTTATTGACCCTTAAAGATCTCCTGAGCCCTGGGAACGAGGAGAAGCATGGAAAGTAGGAGAAGCAATTCCCTGATAAGCAAACATGACCTTGCCTGTGAAACAAAACCTGATTGCCTAAGAGGGCCTCCTTGATGTCTGAAAGAACAAGTTTATTGTCACCTGCAAATGTGTTTGTTGAGGCATGAAGAAATCTCATTTTCCTGCCTTTCAGGCAACAGCAATATTCTGAGATTACAAAACAGAAGAAATGAAGGCAATGAAATTGAGCAAAAGGATTGCACACAGAAGTTTTTTTTAAAAAAAATATATTAAAAAAGATGAATAAGGAATGAATTGTTATGCTTTGAAATCTTTTGGATTTATGCAGTTAAAATCCCTCCTGAGAAATTCACTGGAAAACTCCTTGTCATTGTGGCTCTGAAGACATTTCTATATAGCAGATTGATAATGAAAGAGGCATATGTCACACACCAGAGGCTGCAACATCACACCTTTATGTATTCATGAGATCAGGGAAAGGAACTGACCAGGCATGAACACACTCAGGCAAGGGAGACTTAAAAACACTCCCTCTGTGGGAAAAGAGCTGAGCTGCTTCCGAGGAGACACAATTATGCTAAGTCTGAGAACCTCTGAAAACCTGAATTTAAAGTACCAACTGGTCCTTTTTTCTGAAAGTGCTGTGGGTTTTATATTAATTTTCCTTCTTAACAGCTACCTTCGTGTTCACCCAAGGAAAAAACTTAAAGATCCAGCACTTACATTGCAAAAGCTTGTTCCCTATTCCACTGCACAACAGAGAAATGAGATTTTTGCTTTGTAGGATACCTTTACCTCTATTGGTCACTGCTTACCAGCACAGACATTAAGTATCAGATAATCTTTATGTTTCAAACACAAATATCATTCAGTTATGTTGGTCTCTGTATTTAGCACATCTGATTTCCCTCTCTTACAGACTTGCAGCTTACCTAAAACAAGTGAGGTTGTAGCAAGGACAAAATTTATGGGCAAATTATGCAAAGCTGAAATGTTTCTAGGGCAATGCTTTATAGTCCCTCAGAGCTCCATACATAGTATTTTACTGTGCACTCAAAAAGCATTTATTTACACACGTGTCTGAGGTTTTCTGTCAGGTTTAAAGTTCAGACTTTTCTCATCTAATCTAATTTGTCCAAGATGGATGGCCTCACTTTTTTCCTTTGGAAAACCAATGCTGTTACACTGTTTCCAATTCTTCCTCCAAAGCAAAACTTGGGTGTTGGCAGCTCCTCCAGAATTTCAAATCCTGCCAGACAGAAATTGAAATGCTTTTATTAGAAGGAAGTCGTTTTATTCGTCTCTTGGATAACCCTTTGCAAACCATTCTTTATTCGTCTGGAAAACTTGCAAGTCAGTTAATCTGTGAGTTTATAGGACTGTATTGTTACACTGCACCACTGCTTTATACAGCTGAAACTCTTCCATGGATAATAAAAATCTTAGCTGGCTGACTTGCACAAATTAATGGCAGAAAAGATGAGAACTCGCCAGTAATTTCGGTTCCCCAGAAGGGATGGTTGTTTCAGATCCACACTGAGTTTCAAGCCTCAGGCATGAGATTCGGGAACTGACTGGAATGTTAAAAAAACCTCCAAGATGGATCAAAAGGGCAGCCGGGGAAGTGACATAAAAGGTCACAGATTTGCCAGTTCCCCTAAACATGAGTAACAATGTTACCCCAATTTCGGAGCAATCAAAGTGTGAACTGGATCTCGTAATCAAGGTCCCAAAAAGTACCAGCTGGCCACACACTCTTTCCCAGGGTAATTAGACAGAATTCCCAACCTCCAAAGTGTCGGGAAACCTGTCCTCCCTTGGCACTGGCAAACATTACAAGAGCTGTAATTCCCGAGGAAAACAGAGGGAAGACAGGCTGGAGCATTTACTAATCACATTACCTCCTCTAATCCTGACCTAGGAAAGTCAATATGCTAACACACACATTAAAATTCCCTCACCCCTTCCTTCAGCAACTCCACATTGGCAGAGGGCTCTGCTCAGCTGCCTACCTTCTCTGAACTCGTCCAGCAGCTCCTCCTTGGTCCAGTTGCAGGAGGTGATGAGGAAAAAGCCCTCTGGTTTCAAGGCCCTGCGCAGGGATCCCACGTACAGCTTCCGCTTCCCCGCCGCGTCGCTGGGGTCCAGGCTTATGGCATCAAAAGTCCCCTTGTCAATGCAAATGTCAAAGCCTGACAGCTCAGCTGAGGGTGCCAGGAAGTCTTCTACCTAAACCAGAAGTCTGCAGCTGTGAGAACAATCTTCTACTCAGCAGCTCCTGAATCTTTAATGCAGAGATTTTAGGATACAAAGCTTCAATCCTGACAATGGGCGTGCTCGGGGAAGGGTAACTCACAGTGCCACAGCAGCTTCTTTCTTCTCTGCACATTGTGTGATGATCTATTTGCTGTAATCTAAAGCTCAAACTAACACACTCGAAGCTCATTCTTTAAATCATTATTTGTACTTTGATCCCTGCCATGTGCCAGGCACTGCACCAATGCAGGAGAACAGACAGAGCCTGCCACAAAGAGATTTTACAGCTGACACACAGGAGCAGAGACATCACACAGGTACGGAGCAGGAGGGTAGAGCAGCACAGCACAGAGCTCAGAAGGACAGGCAGCCACAGAATTAGAGCCTGGCTGAGGCTGGAAGGGGCCTTTGGAGCTCATCTGCTCCTACCCCTTCTCCAGCAAGGCCTCTCAAACTTCCTGCTGTTCAGCTGCTGGTAGGGATTCTATCACTCAAGGATTTCTTCCTCTACCTCAAGTCTGAAATTCAGAATGTAGCAGCTAAAATACAGAACTTGCCAACTGGTGAACCACTACTCTGCTCCCTGCTCCAGCCAGGGAAATCTTGTTAGCCCTAATGACTGTTACAAACAAAAAACAAATAAAGACCAAAAATCTTCCTGTAAATAGATTTATTTGGCTAGAGTTCTCTCACAAATGAATGTCAAAAGACATTCATTTAGCACACTGAGTTCCTCTGAATATCAATTAGCTCATTTAATCTTGGCCTCAATTGCTTTCTATTTCCTCAATTACCTTTCTCTCAAGACTTACCTTTAATTTAATGTGAGACATCCCTTCTTTCTCCCTTACTTTTTCTGAAAGCTGTATGGCAGAAGGTGAGTAATCAATCCCTGTGAGATTCATGTAGCCAGACTTTGCCTAGACAGAAGCAGAGAACCTTAATCAGTTTGCTGGCAATTGTTTTTATCCTGCCAGTAAATTCCCTAGCTATAACCCATCTCATCTCTCCTCCTCTTAATAACAGGAAAAAAACCACAACTCACCTTTTACTCATTTTATAACCTGTTACCTTTATAAGAGCTCAATAGCTGAAGCTATTCTGCCAAAAAAAAGCCTCACCAGAAGAACTGATGACTGAAAACTGGTTTATGTCAAGTGGAAAACTGAGCACAACTGTGAAAAGCAACACCCTGGAGGGGAACAGGCTCTCTTATCTGGACCAAAAGTAATTTAGAAACCAGGAATTTTTAGCGATGAGAGCATGTGACAATGCCAGATGCTACAAAATAAGGAAGAAACCCCCTCTCTGACACATAATATTGGAGATTGAGCAATTATTTGGTTTATAACCCCAATTTTAAGAGCCAAAAGATGTAATAGATTGCACTAATACATAAATCCACTGCAAAATCATACATTTTTCTAATTATTCATGCGAACGTCTATTTGAATACAACCATTTGCATGCTGCCAGGTGTCTGTATCAGCAATTTTCAGGCAGGTTATGCACCACATGTGATAGCACACAGAGACTTTGTTAATCTAAGTTTGTTGGAGATAAGGATAACTCAGTTCAGGGAACTCAGTGAGATCCCAGTAACCCTTTGGCAAAGCAGGTGGGCTCCTGGCATCAGCTGGAGCTGGGCAGGTGGGAGGGGAGCAGGGAAACGTGTCCTTGCTCTGAGGTAGGTGCTGAAGGGGCCAGCTCGGGGTAGAAGGGATAAGATCAGGGTATCCCATGTGTCAGTGTGTCTGGCAAGATCCAAACCTGATGGAAGAGCTCTGATCCTCTGGCCAGCTGCAGGCTGTCACAGCAGAGACAGGGAAGAGGCTGGGGTTTGGAAAAACACATGGAGTGGTGTTAAGCAACCAGCTGCTTGTTCCAGAGGCTGACACCTCAACAGCCAGGAAAACTATGAGGAGTTTCCACAACTGTCCTTCTTCCTCCTTGCAGCAGCCCCTCAGGCCTGAGCTCGGTGCTAAGCAGCTGTTCTGAACCCAGGGCTAATTGCAGCTGAACACAAAGACACTGTTGTTTGCATGGGATGGAGAACATTTATTGCTCAGGCTCCTGCCCACGTTTCTCCCCGGAGCAAAGCAGGCTTCCTCAGATGCCTGTGCTGAAGGTTTGGGGGTGGAGGAGTGGTTCCCACAACAGCTCCTCTGTTTGCAAAGGAAAGGCTTGAGTCACTTCAGGGAGTTCCCATTCACTCCTCTGGTCTCGGGGGCAGAGAAGGAAGGTTTAGAGATAAACAACATTAAATGCTGCAGAACCTGTAGGGCCTGACTGTGACAGGAAGGGATCCTTCCCTTGTGCCAAACGTGACCAGGCTGCACCCTGCAGCTGGCCTGCTGCCCTGGAGGTGGTTTTACAGCACCCTGCTGCTGCTGCTGCTTGAAGAAGCAGACTGAAGAGCAGAAGGAGTTTGGAATATCATCAGCTCTGCTCTGTGTTTGGGGCTGACACCCCCACTTGGGTTAACACCCCCCACTTCAGAAAATTTCTTCAATATTGGTGGCTCCCACATTACTCATAAAAATCAGAGGGGGCCAGAGCTTCCTGTGGCAGCAAGGTTTGCTCAGAAGAGTTGGAATTTTTGGAAGGCAAAAGAATTGTGTCATGAATCCAGGCTAGTAGATCCCTGAAGTTCACAGGGGTAGGACCACAGATTACTGCACATACAAAAACAGCAAGGGGTCCCACTTATGTGATACTTATATGCCTTCAAGAAGTTCCCCTGCAGAGAAGGGCTACTAATGTCCTCTATGACTAAGTTTTTTCCAGTATTGCCATTTCTATCCCATTATGGAATCCAACTCCAGTGGTAGAACAGTCCTAAGGTAGCTCCCAAAAGAATTCCAACTTGATTTCCAAAGCCTTGCAGCTAGCACACAAAAAATTCCTTTTACATCAACTAAGCAAGTGAGATCCTGAATTATTTAGCAAAAATAAACAAGGTAATTTTTGAAGCCACTTTTCAAGAGGGAACTGGACTGAAAATTTCCTGTGAAAGCAACCACAGTACTGTGAGGTGCTTAATGTAAGGGAGGAGGGTGCTCTCACAGCAGTTTAATAGTTTTTAAAAGCTATCAGGCTGTCATTTTCCCATTATGTTATGAAAAATCAGTTTCCCATTGGCAAGTGAAGTCAGTATAAAATTGAGATCTTACAAGTAAGATTTTTCTGTTGGGTATTTCAACCATTATAGATCTATCACTGCACTCAACAATCACCATTATCAGGCTAATTTCTCTCAGTGAGATGAGCAATTTCTGCTTTTGGTGACATAAATTCTCCTGTGCTGTGGTGTAGCAGCCAATTCCCATAAAGGCTTTAAAGTCTTCTAAAATCAAAGTTCTTGTTAAAAAAAATTTTACTCCAAACCTGACTTTGGCTTCCAGTCCTTTCATTTCCTACAGGAACTAATGGAGACAATGGGGAATGCAGAACAGAAGCTGTGACAGTATGACAGTCCCTTTCTTTACCAACTTCCCTGCAGTATTACACCAAAAAAATCAATCAAAAATAGGAAAAAAAAAATAAAAAACATTGTAACACTTCATAACATACCTGATCAGATTTCCCACCCTGACAGAAATGGACACTTCTTTAAAAGAAGTGTTAACAACTTTTTAAGTAATTTAGAAAAAACCCTTGGTTTTACCTACATTTTATATCAATGATGTAGGTTTTACCTACATTTTTTATCAGTTCTGCTATTATCAGAACTGAGAGCAGAGGAAGGGTCTGGTTTTGCACATGAGGGTATTTTGTGAATTAGTCAACTTAATTTCCTTATCTGGGGGAGTTTACACAACAATAGGAAAAAATGCAGTTTTAAATGTAGGGAAACAGAAAGGTAAAGTTAAAACAAGGAATGCTCAGGCTGATTTAGAGAAACACTTCAAATTTTGAAGCCTGAAGCATTGACACTTTTTGTCTTTCACACAGGTTACAGCTCCCCATGATTACCACTGCCACTTGTGAAAAGCGTATTTAAACTGCTCTGATTCTGTATAAAAAATACACAAACTTTGCAAAAATACCAACCAATTCAACCAGTAAAACACCATTCCCAGTGCCAATGTCAAGCACACAGCTGTCAAGGGGGACCTTGTGCTTTTCCAGCCACCTGATTATGCGCACCATGCTTTCTTCTCCAAACCTGCAAAAAACAAGAGCTCAGATAATTAAACCAAAAAAAAAAAAAAGTACAAAAGGTACAGCAAATTTATTTCATCACTCACTCTCTCCAGTTTTTGCAAAGCCCATCTTGCTGTTACTGAAGTAACAAACTGCCATAGCTCATATTTGATGTTTGCTTTGTTCAGATGAAAATTAATCACGCAGCCTTAAAACTCACTGAGACACCAACTCTGGGAGGTGAAAACACCCATATATTAAAAAAGGCAGCAGCAATGGCAACTTGTGTAGTTAAACCTGAGCTCAGGGATAAAAAGCAAATTTGTCAGCAGCATACACCTCAATTACCAGCTCAAGTTCTGTGTAATGACACTTGTCCAAGTGCAACTGAGCAATCTTCACTAAGAAATTGGGCAAGAGAGGAACTGCTGGTTTCAATGGTAAAACTCCCCATCATTTTGTCAGCAACCCAGCAAATTGCTGGCTGTGGTTTTGCAATGTCTTTTATAGTAAAGAACCAGCAGAAACACTCTGCAGGAGTTATTTTGTTTACCAGATTTCCCCGGCATCGCCAATGTCTTGAAAAGTTTGCAGCTCTCTTTCGTACGCAGCATCCCAGCTGGAGTCAGGACAGGGAAGAAAGGAGAGGGTATCATAATTAATACTGGGAAATAGCTACATTGAAGAGAAATGGGGAGAAAAATTGAAAAATAATATTTAGGCTTGATATTTGGAAGAAATTGACTGTGAGCGTGGTGAGGCACTGGTCCTCAGCATAGGGAGAACATGAACACGTGGGAGAGTCCAGGGAAGTCCTGGAGATGCTCCTAAGGCTGGAGCCAGGCTGGGAGAGCTGGGGGTGTTCACCTGGAGAGGAGAAGGATCCAGGGAGACCNCTCATCCCCGGCCAGCGCCATGCCCGGCACTCACTGCTCCCTGGTGCCCAGCACCGAGGGGCTGAAAGGCTCATCCCCGGCCAGCGCCATGCCCGGCACTCACTGCTCCCTGGTGCCCAGCACCGAGGGGCTGAAAGGCTCATCCCCGGCCAGCGCCATGCCCGGCACTCACTGCTCCCTGGTGCCCAGCACCGAGGGGCTGAAAGGCTCATCCCCGGCCAGCGCCATGCCCGGCACTCACTGCTCCCTGGTGCCCAGCACCGAGGGGCTGAAAGGCTCATCCCCGGCCAGCGCCATGCCCGGCACTCACTGCTCCCTGGTGCCCAGCACCGAGGGGCTGAAAGGCTCATCCCCGGCCAGCGCCATGCCCGGCACGCCCCGGAACCAGCGAGCGCTGAGGGCGGAGCGGCCGCGGCCGCTCCCGAGCGGGAGGACCCGGGCTCGGTGATGCGGGCGTGAGGGGGGCACGGCCCGCTCCGAGACCTTGCGTGTTTTCTGATGTTTTCTAATGTTTTCCAATCCCTGCGGTTCTGATCGCCACTGTCGCCTAAAATCCCGTCCTGGGAGTGCCCAAGGCCGGGCTGGCTGAGGCGTGGAGCGACCCGCCCTGTGCAAGGTGTCGCTGCCCGTGGCAGGGGCTGTCAGTAAATAGTCTTAAGGTCTCTTCCAGCTCAAACCGTTCCGTGATTCGACGAAAATCAGTGCAATATTTAAAAGAACTGCTTATTCTTTTCAGTATTTATTCGTTGCAAATGTCACAGACGTTACTGATGTTACAAGGTTTATTGCAAGGTGTTTAGTGAGAAAATAAGAGCGATAAACAGCGCTGCTGCACAGTTGCCTCCTGTACAGTGTGTGTGTCAGAACCAGAACATTTCTCCCCAATATCCCATCCAGCCCTGCCCTCTGGCAGTGGGAAGCCATTCCCTGTGTCCTGTCCCTCCATCCCTTGTCCCCAGTCCCTCTCCAGCTCTCCTGGAGCTCCTTTAGTCCCTGGAAGGGGCTCTGAGCTCTCCCTGGATCCTTCTCCTCTCCAGGTGAGCCCCCCCAGCTCTCCCAGCCTGTCCCAGAGCAGAGGGGCTCCATCTCCCTCATCACCTTCGTGACCTCCTCTGGACAAGCTCCAGCACATGAGTGTTTCTCACGACAATAAAGACACTGAGGGGCTGGAGCACGAAAGGGAACGGAGCTGGGGAAGGGTCTGGAGCCCCAGGAGAGGCTGAGGGAGCTGGGAAGGGGCTCAGCCTGGAGCAAAGG